>JACCIB010000256.1:0-214631 GCA_018906965.1 Philotrypesis tridentata
TTAAGGAAATATTAATATGTACTTAGAAAGTGTAATCGAGGATGATTTCCCGTCATCCTGGGGTGACCCTGACACCTGGACATCGTCTCCAGGGAATTTTTAGTTTTTTGTGGAAATATTAATGTGTGCTCAGCTGGTGTACTCAAGGATGATTTCCCGTCATCCTGAGGGTCACCCTGATACCTGGACATCGTCTCCAGGAAATTTGTAGTTTTTTGAGGAAATATTAATGTGTACTAAGAAAGGGTACTCGAGGATGATTTTTCGTCAACCTGGAGGTCATGCTGACACCTGGACATCATCTCCGGGGAAATTTCAGTTTTTTAAGGACAATATTAAAGTTTCCTTAGAGGATATATTCGAGGATGATTTCCCGTCATCCTGAGGGTCACCCTGACAGCTGGACATCGTCTCCAGGAATTTTTAGTTTTTAAGAAATATTAAGTGTACTCAGCGGTGTACTCGAGGATGATTTCCCGTCATCCTGGGGGTCACCCCTGACACCTGGACATCGTCTCCAGGGAATTTTTAGTTTTTGAAGAAGTATTAATGTGTACTCAGCGGGTGTACTCGAGGATGATTTCCGTCATCCTGGGGGTCACTCTGACACCTGGACATCGTCTCCAGGGAATTTTTAGGTTTTGTGGTGGAAATATTAATGTGTGCTCAGCTGGTGTACTCGAGGATGATTTCCTGTCATCCTGAGGGTCACTCTGTCACCTGGACATCGTCTCCAGGAAATTTGTAGTTTTTTGAGGAAATATTAATGTGTACTCAGCGGGTGTTACTCGAGGATGATTTCCCGTCATCCTGAGGGTCACCCTGATACCTGGACATCGTCTCCAGGAAATTTGTAGTTTTTTGAGGAATATTAATGTGTACTAAGAAAGTGTACTCGAGGATGATTTTTCGTCAACCTGGAGGTCATGCTGACACCTGGACATCATCTCCGGGGAAATTTCAGTTTTTTAAGGAAATATTAAAGTTTCCTTAGAGGATATACTCGAGGATGATTTCCCGTCATCCTGGGGGTGACCCTGACACCTGGACATCGTCTCCAGGGAATTTTTAGTTTTTTGAGGAAATATTAATGTGTACTAAGAAAGTGTACTCGAGGATGATTTCCCGTCATCCTGAGGGTCACTCTGACACCTGGACATCATCTCCGGGGAAATTTCAGTTTTTTAAGGAAATATTAAAGTTTCCTTAGAGGATATATTCGAGGATGATTTCCCGTCATCCTGAGGGTCACCCTGACAGCTGGACATCGTCTCCAGGAATTTTTAGTTTTTTAAGGAAATATTAATGTGTACTCAGCGGGTGTACTCGAGGATGATTTCCCGTCATCCTGGGGGTCACCCTGACACCTGGACATCGTCTCCAGGGAATTTTTAGTTTTTTGAAGAAGTATTAATGTGTACTCAGCGGGTGTACTCGAGGATGATTTCCCGTCATCCTGAGGGTCACTCTGACACCTGGACATCGTCTCCAGGGAATTTTTAGTTTTTTGTGGAAATATTAATGTGTGCTCAGCTGGTGTACTCGAGGATGATTTCCTGTCATCCTGAGGGTCACTCTGTCACCTGGACATCGTCTCCAGGAAATTTGTAGTTTTTTGAGGAAATATTAATGTGTACTAAGAAAGGGTACTCGAGGATGATTTTTCGTCAACCTGGAGGTCATGCTGACACCTGGACATCATCTCCGGGGAAATTTCAGTTTTTTAAGGAAATATTAAAGTTTCCTTAGAGGATATACTCGAGTCTAGCCAGCAGCGCACGCGCGGTCACATGCACGAGGCTGCGTGTGTGTGCATGAGAGCAAGAGAGAGAGCATGATGCGCGCGAATGTAGCGAGAGCGGGAGAGAGTGGGAGATGGATTTCGTGGCGCGCGTGATAGCGGCGAGAGTGAGAGAGAGAGAGAGAGAGAGAGAGAGAGCATGTGGCGCGGGTGATAATAAAGGGGATAGAGAGAAAGCGCTCTCGGTTATCGACCGTGATCGAGTGAGAGTGAGAGGGCGCCTGCTATCGGGCGATAGATTTGTGATGAATGACGCGATATAGACGCGGAGTACTGTACAGGGGAACTGTACAGTACATCACATGGCGATAGAGGTTTTCTTTTCAGCATAGTGGAACATGGCAGAGATTCATTAGAATATTTCAGTTGGTATCTTAAGGTCTGTATGCAGTGAAGCATAGGGATAGATCGATGGAATTTGAATCTCGCGCGTCTAGTTTTCGTTATCTATAGGGGGAGCCACCCGATAGGGATCAATATTGATTGATTGATTTTTATCAGTAAAGGGGGCGCGAATTACAAGACTAGTCAAGGATATAGAGGGCGATAATTGTTTTTCCAACCAATGAATAAATTAGGATTTGGAGAAGAGGGCGCTGGAGGAAACTCACCGATACAGGAATAGATTGGTGGTAATTTTGGAAAACCAATAGGGGATTTTTCTAGGAAAGAGGACCAATTATATAATTTTGGAGGCCGGGCTTGCGCTTCCGTGAAGAAGGAGGTCGGGTGGGAAAACGCGGCATCCTTCCTCGATCGGAGCGTCGGCCTCGGACATTCCGTTCCTGGAGCCCTTGTAGTAAAGTTCTCTTGGCAGCAGTTGTGTTTTTTTTCCCCGTTGGCGGATCCATTTTGTCGAGGAGTTGTGGAAGGAGGTTGTGCAGAGGCAACAAGGAAGTTTCTCTTGGAGTTTCGGGAGAGATATTGTAGAGGTTTTTTCTTTGGTGAGCATTTTAAGTATTCAATACGGGATATATATAGAGGAAAAGTGATACTTGTATAGAAACACGTGTGCGGTCATAATTTTACATAATACATAATAAATGCAAGTAAAAAAATTATGTAGTTTAGGTAAATCAAAAAATCACGTCAATCTTTTCACCAGGGTACTTAGAGAGTGTACTTGAGGATGATTTCCCGTCATCCTGGAGGTGATATATAATCATACTGTTTCTGTATGTTAGTTGTTTTGCGTTTCGTCCCAGGTTTTTTAAATAGACAGTTTTCCTTCTGTCGAACCCTGTCTTATATGGAATCACAGCGAATATTTATTTGCTACCGATGACATGCAATCACAGCGCATATTTATTTGCTGCCGATGATATGCAATCACAGCGCATATTTATTTGCAGCCGATGATATGCAATCATAGCGCATATTTGTTTGATAAATGTTTTTAGTGTATACACTTTTTTCATCATCTTTTTCATGCTCATTTATGAATGATGAACTATTAGTTAGTACAATTTTTAAATCAGATTTTGACGTAACCCTTGAAAGTGCAACGTACAATTGTCCATGGCTGAAAACTGAATTTGGTAATATACTCCAACTTTGTTAAATGTTTGACCTTGCGATTTATTAATGGTCATAGCATATCCTAATCTTAATGGAAATTGTCTTCGCATTAATATAAATGGCAATTCTTTGTTAGATGATGTTAAATCAATACGTGGTATTACTGTAATAGTTCCAGATTTGTAACCACTAATTATTTCGGCACTAATACTGTAATCCATTAATTGTCTTACAATTAATCGAGTTCCATTACAAAGGCCTTCATTTAAATTAAGATTTTGTAAAAGAATTACAATAGCTCCTTCTTTTAAACGTAGTATATGCGGAGGTAATCCGTTTGGTGTTAATGAATTCAAAAATTCCTGTGGAAATACATTTTGTCAATTATTATCTTCGTTATCTAAAGCTGTATCAACACTATAATACTCTTTCATTTCTCCACAAACTTTGCTTATAATTTCATCATTTATCATTTGTACATCAATGTTTCTTGGAGCTAAGATAACTTTCTTATGAACTTCAGTAATATTATTAAAGGTACTACCAAAAATGTCCATAATTATTTGTCTATTTGTTAAAAGTTCATTTGGAATTTTAATCAAATCATTCTTCATTTCAAAATTAGTATTGACTTTACCATCTCCAACATTAAGAAGCCATTGTTCAAATTCGATGTCGTTATTATTAACTCTAAGATTTTCTTTTAAAGACATATGTTGTACATTTCTCCATATTTTACTATTTTTTACACAGTTTTCAATAATTTTTGTTCTATCGCCATGTTTTACAACTGGTAATGTTTGTCGGAAATCTCCAGAAACAACCATTACTTTACCTCCGAATGTAAAATTATTTTGACACAAATCTTTAAATAATTTGTCTACAGCTTCAAATGCATGTTTTGATGCCATAGTTATTTCATCCCAGATAATAATTTGAATATTTTGCAGCATTTTCCCATATTCTGAGTTTGGTGTTACATTGCAAGTTGTATTATGAACAATATTTAGTAGTAATTTAAATGTTACATGTGAAGTTTTTCCATTTAATAATAAGTTTGCAGCTATACCAGTCCATGCTACGGGTAGTACATTAATATTGTGTGTCTTGCAATAACTGATTATTGATTTTAGTAAATAACTTTTTCTGCTGCCTCCAGGTCCATCAATAAAAAAACATGTATTGTTAAAGTCGTTGGTATTAATACTGTTTATAATGGCATCAAAAATTAAACGTTGTTTATGCGTTAAAGATTCCAAATTAAACAAATCTTTTGCCATTACATCGCCCGATGCGAGAAATTCTTCGAATGTATATAATTATGAAAACTATATTCTTCATTAATGTTTGGTAAATTGCTACCATTTGTTAATAACACAGAACTAATCGTTTTTAAGGCTATTATTTCACCTTCTTCTTTTGAATATTTTGGGCTATAAAAGTATTCTTTAAATTTATCATACAAAACTCTTGCATTTAGCGGATTGTGAAAAATACAAATGTAAGCAAATAAATTACACAATGCTTTAGGAAATTGAATTTCAATTGCTTCTTGCAAACACTTATCCCATTCTTCATCAGTAGTTATTAAATTGCTAGCAAAAACTACTTCATAATATGTTGAGTAGGTTTTTTCTTCAAATGTTCTCAAATCTTCAAAGGATTGAGCTCCTTTAACATGTAATAATAACAATCGTAAGTAATACTTTTCTCTATCTTTCGGATTTACAAAAGACATTCTACTTAAAATAGGTTTACTTTGTTTTTTTCTTTGAGTCCATTCATTCCGTTGCTCACTAAAAACGTAGTAATATGGAATTTCAAAGTATAAATATTTTCTAGCATTTGCATCGTTTTTATTAAGTTCAAACCATGCTGTTAATGTTTTATTTAAATTTTTGTTTAACAATTCATTTTCACAACCTTCTACAAAATAAAGAAATTGTTGGTTTTCTAAATGTACTGCTAATCTGTATATTACGTGAGATAACATATACATAGAAAATTTTAATAATCGATACATTGCTTCTGGTGGACTTACATATCTTGTATTTATGAATTGTTTTATTTCATCATAATCATAGTTAACATTATCGTCTTCTTTTTGGATGTTATTCATTTCAATAAAAGCAGAATCAGGACCTTTAAAGCAATATTTAAATAAATATTTTACGCACTGAACTGTGGAACAAATTTCTACGTTTATATGACAATTATACTTTAATAGTAAAAATGGATTATATGGAACTACAAATCTATTATCTGCTTTTCTCGTGTTATTGAATATAATTTCTCTTCCATTATTTCTTCGTCTATAATTTGGGTATCCAATAGTATTGATATTAGTGGTTTCATTAAATGTTTTAGGAAAATTTTTAGTACATTTACTTTTTTCTTTGTCCATGCATGGTGAATGAACATCATACTTTCCACATGGTCCATGTATCATAGATTTTTTAACAATTTCATATAATTTTGGATATTTATGTTGATCAGGAATTTCTGCACAAATAACTTTATCTATGAAATCTGGATTGTATATTTTGTTATTTTTTTCAACAAATAATAACATGTGTAGGTGTGGTAAACCTCTTTTTTGAAATTCTATCACATGTGTAAATGCAATGCATTTTCCGAAAATTCCTTTTTTAGTAACATCATCTAAAAAAGCTTTGACTTATTCATTAAAAACTCTGGCAACAATATCTAGTCTATCTATTACTGTTTCAAAATGATTTATATTATCTGTAATTTCTATCCATTTGGGATTGCTAGTCATTGTAATAAAATAATCTGGTTTACCATGTTTTTGTACTAAAGTCATTGAGTCTAAAAAATTTTGTTTCAATGCTCGAGGACTTCCAGAAAATGATGATGGTAAAATAATCATTTTTCCTATTCTTATATTTTCTTGATCTTTTTTATTTATGTAATCTATTACGCCTTTGTATAAATCTGTTCTTAATAAATGTTGATTTTTTTGTAAATAATGTAATCTTGATCCTTCAACTTTAATGTAAGCATCAACAATAAACTGCTGAGTTAATTTTCCTAAATTAAGAAATGGGTTAAAATCATTTCTAATACTAAATTGATAATTATAAAATTCCAACATTGAAATATTTTTTTTATTAGTAGTATCTTTCATCTTAGGCATCCATCCAAATCCACCATTAGGAAACATAATTGGATATGTCATCGGGTCAACATGTTTACTAATATAAGGTATTCTTGTAGGTTCTGTATTTTTTGAATATATGCAAATATCTCCATCTGTTGGAGGTTGACCATCTTCACCAACATAAACTACAGCAACTTCATTGCACCTTGCTTCATTGTACACGTTTTTATCAAGATTAGAATTACGAGTTATAAACATTCTAATTTCAGTTGTATTGTTTATTGATTTACTATTATCTTGACAATTTTGTTCTTCCTTTTCTACCTCATGCATCATTTTATATGAACTTGCATAAATGTTATTTTCACGTAAAAAGTTTTCTAATTCTTTCAACAAATGCACGGTACATAACATATTATTTTTATATCGTGATTGTGTTGCCATTTCATTATCGAGAATATATAATTGGCCAAACTTTCTATCATCATTTTCTTTAGGATGTAATGAATAAGCATTATGATAAATTTGCCCACATATTCGTATTACTTGAGGTCCTCTGTTAAATAATGCGTCAAACTTTGCCCCGAAACTTGCAAATGCAAGTAAATTATTATATAATCTAACATGTTGTTTAAAATGTTTGTTTTCAGATGTATTATTTATAATTAATTCTTTAAAACGTTCTGGATAAGAATGTAGGATTGGTAAAACTACTTTTCCTTTACTACAACAATTTGTGTATTGTTTTCTCCCTGTTTCTTCACTTTTAAAATATATTGCTTTGCAATGAATACATATACAGTTCATTTCTCCTAAATAATTTTCGTCAATATCATTTTCATTAAAATCATTATCATACATAGCAGCATATTCATTCAAATATTTTGCTTCTTTTCTTTTCTTATTTATTTCAGATTTCTCTGCTTCAGTTCGTGATTGTCTTTTTAGTTGCGTTTTTAGAGCTTTATTTTTATTAATATTTTGTAATGTTTCATCTGGTGATGCTACGAGTTTTAAAGCTTCTGTTTCTTTTCTTTTCATATTTATTTCAGATTTCTCTGCTTCAGTTCGTGATTGTCTTTTTTTGTGTCTTTACAGCTTTATTTTTATTAATATTTTATAATGCTTCATCTGTTAATGCTGCACGTTTTAAAGCTTCTGTTTCTTTTCTTCTCTTCTTTATATCAATTTTTTCTAAATCAGGTTGCGATTGTCTCTTTATTATTTCATTGTTTTTCTTACGATGAACAATTGTCCAATCCATCGGTTCCAAATTAACACAACAATTTTTGATTAAATGGTTTTGATTGATTTTCTTCATGTTTATATTTTCTTGACTATCTATTTCCATATTAGATTTCTTATTTTGAACAATTATCGAATCCATCGGTTCCAAATTAACACAACAATTTTTTATTAAATGGTTTTGATTGATTTTCTTAGTGTTCATATTTTCTTGACTGTCTATTTCCATATTAGATTTCTTATTTTGAACTATTATCGAATCCATTGGTTCCAAATCCACAAAACAATTTTTGATTAAACGGTTTTCATTGATTTTCTTCAACTTCATATTTACTTGACTATGTAATTCTATATTCTCTTTGTATATATGTTGATGTTTTAATTTTTCAGTTGTACTATGAGTGTCCATTTCTACGTCATCTACAGAAGTATTATTAATTACATGAAGTTGTTTTGAATTATTTTTGAATTGACTCATAATAGATTGTTGTTCTTGGCTCAATCTATACTCATAAATAGTTTCAAGTGATTTAATATTAACTTTTGAGAAATCTAGATGTAGTTCTTCAATTTTTTGAGAATGTATTGCATAAATATTGTTTTGTTTATGTATATTAGACAATAGTAATGGAAACGGTGTTAACATTTTCGTTTCAAATATAGTCTACAAGTGATTTCGCATTTTTTTAATATCAAATGTTAAATTGCAAGGGCATGAACCATGAACAACAGTTACTGCAAAAGCAATTGCAAAAACTCCACAATCATCTGAATTGGGTTGCTGCTGAACTTCTTCAAAAACTATTTTCAGGTTTTCTTTATTTGAAAATAATCTGTTAATAACTATAATACGATCATTATCCAATGAATATTTATTCAAACTATCATAAATATGAATAACATGATTACTATAATACAAACATATCCAATGTCCGTTATTGCTTGCTCCAGAAAACAAAATTTGTAAATAATCATTATTCAGATTTACAGGTTGAATATTTGATAACCTTTGCATTGTTACTGTGCATTGCATTTTAAACTGTGTCGTAGATTTTAAAATATTATTAAATTCAAAAATATGATTATCATTTAACTTGCTGTTATAACCTGAATAATTTCCAATACCTTTAACTATTAATTTATCCCTATCATTAAGAACCATTATTTATGCTTTATGCAAATCTAAATTGATGTTATAAAATTACTAAATATAAGCAATGTATTTCAATAAATTATTTTTATCTTTGAAAACAAATGTGAATGTATTGCAATCATAAATTAAAATATAATTAATATAAACAATATAATAAAAACAAATTTAATAAATAAATGTATATACTTCTCTGTACATAAATTGTTTCAATTCGATTGTATATAATTTAATTGTATAGTACGTTAAACAATAATGTTCGAATATACTTTATATTTTCTGAATTTTCAAATAATAATGTTAGTATTTTTTACACTTATTTATGCATGAATTATACCGTTGTTTTTATTTTTAAGCATAAATTTTATTACAAATTGTATCACTTAGATATTTATTTAACAATGTCAATTACACGATCATGTAAATAGATCTTACTGTAATATCAATCAGTTATACTCATATGATTTCTCCCCACTTTTCAAATCCTTTATCAGTGTGTAATTTGAATGTGTACTACAAGGTGTAAGTGTTAGATATAGTCCTTTGAACTAAGCCACTTATACCTACACCTTTGTTTTCTCATTCTATTTCTTTAGAATAACCTAATTATTTATATTCATTATGTCAAAGTTTGTAAAGAAAGGTATTTATACTCATGTTATTTAATTTATTTTAACAATAATATTCTTTTGCCGCGCTCCGGCTGCGGCAGTCCATGCGTTAATGGCAGTACGAAGCTGTATGTAACTCCCCGCTCTCCCGTTTGGCGCTGCAGCGCTACAAAAATTTTCTCCGTGTAGTGATGTTTTAAGAAATTGTAGAGAATATATTTTGAATTTCAAATTGAAATATTTAAGTAACTGAAACGTCAAATTACAAAAAGATCAAAAAATACCGAAATTGAAGAACAAATCAGTTTACATAATATTTAAGATATCTGACAGGAAATACTAAAGATAATAATATATGAGCAAAGACTCAAGAGAGTGTAATTCAATTACTACTTTTAAAAATTATTTTAAAAAATTTTAAATGAACACGAAAGGAAAATTTTATTTAGTACATTAGTATTTAGTATCAGTTTTAAAACATGCATTGTTCAGTTAATTTTTTTATCAAATTTTTTTATATAATTTTTTTAATATTATTCAAACATTAAGATTCATATTCACTACAACGATTAATAATTTTATTTAAATCGTACCAATATTACAAAAATTATAATATGTAATTTAATTATAATAATTATATTATAATTATAATTTAATTATAATAATGTTTCACAAAACAATTTTGAAATAATATTAACACAGCAATATAACTGAACAAACCTTAGCCACTAATTCATATTTTACATTATATACTTTCCATTATAATAATCACAAAATTAGCCGAGCGAGCACTAGCGAGTGAGGCAATACTTGCTAGTATAAAATAATTTTGAAAAATCAAATATCCTTCATAAAAATCGCTTCCGTTTTTTATGAAAACCGAAGATCTCGTCTCCATTGTACAGCTGAGTTGAAAACATTCGATTTCGTTAATTCATTAATTATTGAATTATTTAATTATTTGATTAAAAAAACACAGATCTCACGAGTATCGTATAACATTATATGAAAAATCGAATAACTCGCGTCCGTTTTTTATCGATAAAATGGATCAATTTTGAGATTTAGAAAAAAATTTTTTTACGAATGTATAGCGAAATGGAAAACATTTAATTTCATCGGACCATATTTGTAATTTTTTGTTCCTTTCATAGAAAAAAGCACACTTTCCAAGCACGTACGTACGTATGTATGTACGTACGTATTTATGAGGTAAATATTAATAAAATCATATTGCAAAATTTTTTTACTTTCATTGACAGAAGAATTGATTCTTTGTTAAGTATTTATTATTTTTAGTTTTAGAAAATTTAAGCTTTTCTTAAGAAGTTAAATAGAAATCATAATGACCAGGTGATTATTAATTTATTTTTATTCATCAAATTTTCTTAAGCAAAAATATTTTAATGTATTTAAAACAGTATAGGAAGTGTTCTTTAAATTAATTTTAAATAAAAATTTGTTAGAATTAGTAATCAAAGTTTACGTTTGTATTTGGGGAATAACTATTATTAAGTCAGCTGTTTATAGTAATGTAGGTTGCGGTTTTGGAAAAAAAGATGAAGATGAACATACAGATCAGTGGACAGTTTATGTGAAGTCTTAGAAGAATGGAAATATATATCAGCTTATATGGAAAAGTACATTTTAAGTTACGTAAAAGTTGAAGTAATCTAATTAGAACAGTGCAAAACCACTTTATAAGTCAACACGAAATGGATGGAGAAAATTTGAAATAGTTATTAAAATTTATTTTCGTGATGTTAATAAATGACCTATAAGTTATTAATGTAAAGTTAATGATGATTTACTAACATTGTAATATAATGATTGATAATATTTACAGAGATGACAATATATCGTGTTTTGACATTATTTTCAAGGTAAAAGGCTGGCAAGTATAAGGTCGTTTCTTCATGTAAAAATTAAAGATTAATTTTACAACTCTTGATAACCTTAATGTAAAAAAAACTCTTAATAACACTTATGCAGACAAAACCAAACTTTTATTAACATTCATACAGACAAAATAAAAATTCTTAGAGCTTACTCTAAAATTCAACTTTAATTTTCAAACTTGGACAACTCTTATGTAGTCGAAATTATAAATGCTGTATTCTATACAGTTATTTAATTATGGAAATTAAAGATCTTGATAACACTTATATAGACAAAATACTAGTAGCTTTACTGCATACTCTTAAGACGTATTGATATTATAATCGTCAGATCAACAAATAATATATCTTCTTTCCTCTTGTGAATAAGTGATCGAACACAAATACTGGAAGAATATGTGATACTTATAGATCAAGTTGGAAAACAAATAATTATGTTAGGATGAATGTCTTCTTTTACCTCTGCAATGAGTTAATCACAATCACTCAAATCATGATGCTTATACATTAAGCTAAAAAATCCGAAACTCTCATGTATGAAAATATGAACGTGTAACCATCTTCGCGTTAAGGGTCTGTTGGACAGATTACCATTTCTTTAGTGTCACTTCTCCTTCGATTATCTATACCTTCGATTTGACATAAATTCTCATTTTAATTTTAAGAAAAGAAAGTTATGATATCAATAAATAAATTGGCAAGTTTTTTGCTATAAAAAATAATTGTTTTCAAATAAATAAATAACCGATTAAATTGAGGAAGGATTATAAATATATGTGTTCATATAAACACTCAATCCAATTGCAGCATGTGAAAAGGTGGATAGCCTGTGAAAAGGTACAGTCGGGTACAATTAAAACTTTGAATAATTGCGACTGCTGCCACGTTCTGTACATGTAATAGAATGGTATGATGTTCTTACATGACATTATCACATGACAAATGTGCCCATAATATGTAGTAATATCATGTTTGTCTAAAATTATTATGTAATTTAACAAGATTGTTTCGCATCATGAAAACTTTTTCATTTATTTATGGAAGCTGAGAGCGGATGTACAATCTACTCTACTTAGTAATTCAGTAAATGTATTGCTATCCTTATTTCATTCAAAATCTATGTCCAGGACGATTATATACAATTATATATGAGATTTAAATTCTGTTGATTTACATACATTTAAAAAAAACAGGAACAAATTCTATCATGTAGAACGCAATTTTTTGACGGAAAAACTTGCCGCCCCGTCCTATCATAGATAACGATGTATACCATCTTTAAATTATGCAACGTTAACCAAATTAACTTGTTAATGAAACACCGTTAAAAAATCTCTGAATCGATTTTTCATTCTATATGTATTTATTACTGTACTTGACGAATTGTTGAAGAATTCAAACTTAATCTTGCAATCATTCTAAGCTCATTTTTGGTTATTTGTATGTATGTTTTACAAACCTCTGTTAGTATTATCGGAAGATTGCAGGAAGTTGATTAAAAATAATTGTAACTATTATTACATATTAAAAAATTGTTATAAAATAAATTTCTATGACTCTAGTTGGAAAATAAATCAAGTTTAAAAGTTTTAAATTAATATTTATGTAGTTTACAGCTTTTAGTTTCAAATCTTTACTTAATTAAAATCTTTACTTAATTAAAAAATTCCATTGTTTTTTATTATTTGAGGCCATTGGTCTCACAGTTTAATATAATGATTTGAGTATTACGCATTATAGGATAATAGGACGATAAATTAACTATATTAAAAATTTTATGATATTGATAATTACAATTCGTCAAGGACAGTAATAAATACATATAGAATGAAAAATCGATTCAGAGATTTTTTAACGGTGTTTCATTAACAAGTTAATTTGGTTAACCTTGCATAATTTAAAGATGGTATACATCGTTATCTATGATAGGACGGGGCGGCAAGTTTTTCCGTCAAATAATTGCGTTCTACATGATAGAATTTGTTCCTGTTTTTTTTAAATGTATGTAAATCAACAGAATTTAAATCTCATATATAATTGTATATAATCGTCCTCGACATAGATTTTGAATGAAATAAGGATAGCAATACATTTACTGAATTACTAAGTAGAGTAGATTGTACATCCGCTCTCAGCTTCCATAAATAAATGAAAAAGTTTTCATGATGCGAAACAATCTTGTTAAATTACATAATAATTTTAGACAAACATGATATTACTACATATTATGGGCACATTTGTCATGTGATAATGTCATGTAAGAACATCATACCATTCTATTACATGTACAGAACGTGGCAGCAGTCGCAATTATTCAAAGTTTTAATTGTATCCGACTGTACCTTTTCACAGGCTATCCACCTTTTCACATGCTGCAATTGGATTGAGTGTTTATATGAACACATATATTTATAATCCTTCCTCAATTTAATCGGTTATTTATTTATTTGAAAACAATTATTTTTTATAGCAAAAAACTTACCAATTTATTTATTGATATCATAACTTACTTTTCTTAAAATTAAAATGAGAATTTATGTCAAATCGAAGGTATAGATAATCGAAGGAGAAGTGACACTAAAGAAATGGTAATCTGTCCAACAGACCCTTAACGCGAAGATGGTTACACGTTCATATTTTCATACATGAGAGTTTCGGATTTTTTAGCTTAATGTATAAGCATCATGATTTGAGTGATTGTGATTAACTCATTGCAGAGGTAAAAGAAGACATTCATCCTAACATAATTATTTGTTTTCCAACTTGATCTATAAGTATCACATATTCTTCCAGTATTTGTGTTCGATCACTTATTCACAAGAGGAAAGAAGATATATTATTTGTTGATCTGACGATTATAATATCAACACGTCTTAAGAGTATGCAGTAAAGCTACTAGTATTTTGTCTATATAAGTGTTATCAAGATCTTTAATTTCCATAATTAAATAACTGTATAGAATACAGCATTTATAATTTCGACTACATAGGAGTTGTCCAAGTTTGAAAATTAAAGTTGAATTTTAGAGTAAGCTCTAAGAATTTTTATTTTGTCTGTATGAATGTTAATAAAAGTTTGGTTTTGTCTGCATAAGTGTTATTAAGAGTTTTTTTTACATTAAGGTTATCAAGAGTTGTAAAATTAATCTTTAATTTTTACATGAAGAAACGACCTTATACTTGCCAGCCTTTTACCTTGAAAAGGTTTGTTTGGGGGGGGGGGGAGAGATTTCACTACTTTTAAAAGGTATATAATATGTAAATTACAAAGAATAGTTAACATCAACTAAATAAGTAACAAATTTAAAATATTAATGTACATTTGCTCATGGATTATTGTAATAATAATAATAATTATTTTTTAGACACTATCTGTAGAGTAAATAGTTTTTTTAGATCATTATTATTTACCAAGAAATCTATCTTTTTCACACCACCCTCCAGGTAAAAATAGAATAGCGCGTTTTTTTCCTTTATTGACACTAAATTTTATGTTAAGTTCCATAATGATTTGTTTCGCAAATATACATCAAAGAAATCTGTACGTCTAAAATTATTGCTAATTAATTAACTGATAACTGCTTTCTCGAAAGCATTTGTACGTTACGTATACTATTGTCATGCAGACCATGAGTGATATAGCATTTTAATATTTATACAAGTTTATATCGTATCCTTTACAATTGTTCAATCTATATTATGGAATAATGAAAATAATATTTAGAATAAAAAGAAGTATATATAAGTTAATTTCCAATATCCCTATGATTCTTTATGATAGATGTATTATCATTTTTAATGCAACCCACCTAATTCGGTAAACGTTTAGAAAACTGTAATCGAATTCAAACTTTATGAAAACCTGTAAAAAATAGTGTCAGTAAAGTTGTGGTATCCCCTGTATGACTTTCACATAAATACTTACACGGTTGACATCATAAATTTAGTGTCAATATTGAATAGTGTCATTTGGCAAACAACTTATAGTTTATTAAATATATTCTAAATTGAGTTCTATTGAGTTCTATTGAGTTCTATTCTAAATTGAATTGAGTCATTTAGCAAACAAGTTATAGTTTATTAAATATATTCTAAATTTATAGCTTTTAAGGTAAGATGTATTTAAAGCAATCAGCTACTAACGTAGTGTTTATTTATGAACTACAATATATACACTAGGGTGACCTAACCAGGCATGGCAAAAAAATTCCATTCCGTTATGATCTGTTGAATGTATATAGATAATATAAATTGTCAAGCCAGTCACTTAGAGGGATAATCTAAAAATTTTCCAGTTGATACGGCTCAGCAGTTTTGAATTATTGAATTTTGAAATTTCTAATCTCTGATCATCTCAATACTGCTAAACTATACCATCTTCAAAATTCTTATACTATCCCTCTAAGTAGTGGGCTTGAAAACTTGTATGATCTTTTTACCTTTTAGGAAAAGAGACGCTCAACCCACATTCTGGAAACTGCCTGAACTCTGGCATTCTGAAAATTAAAAATAACTATTTTTGAATTGAGCAAATCAATCAGAGGGATAGCATATGAAATTTAAAGTTAATCGTCTAGACCAATTTTTAGCTCTTCGATTTTGAATGCCTTATATGATGATTATTTTGAAATTGGTCTATATGGTAAACTTCAAATTTCTCATGATATCCCTCTGATTGGTATGTTTAACGAAAACTTAGTTATTTTTAATTTTCAGAGTGACCAAAATTCTTCTGAGTGATTCTACGTATAAACCTTTTAAGCCTTAAAAACAAGTGTTCAACTTGATTGATCATCAATATCGAAGACACAAACATTTGAAAAGATAGCTTAACTCATTATAAAAGAACCTGTGAAAGTCCCAGAATATCACAGGTCTTTTGGTTTCTCTGTGAGAAATAAATATAACAGCTCATTTATTAAAAAGCACAAGTTTATTAAAAATGACTTGTTAAAAAAATGTAGGTAAAACAGTGAAATATTAGCGTAATCCAGA
The DNA here is from genome assembly GCA_018906965.1 of Philotrypesis tridentata. Taxonomy (NCBI): domain Eukaryota; kingdom Metazoa; phylum Arthropoda; class Insecta; order Hymenoptera; family Pteromalidae; genus Philotrypesis; species Philotrypesis tridentata. The sequence continues at coordinate 16,339 of JACCIB010000256.1, forward strand.
GAAATTTTGTTGCACGACATTATAAAAATACTATAGAATATCCGTATACATTCAGTTTTAACATTTACAATAATTAAAATAAACTAATCAAGATTTTATACTTTGAAAAGCGCACCCAGGTGCCATATACTCCATATGTAATAGTTTCAAGGATATTTGACTTATATAAAAGTCAATAAACCATTAATTATAATCAATACATCCATGCTCATTAATCATTTTTATTTAGTTTCATTTAAAAATAAATTTTAAAAAATATTTCCATCTCTCTCTAATAAATGCATAAATGTACCAAAATTAGACTTTGGAACAATTTAAAAAATTTTTAGGAAATATTGACGGTAATTAAAAAACAAAATAAAACACTTTCTCTAGCTATTCATAAGAATCCCTTTCGACGAATAGCCTGAGAGTCTACCTCCCAGGAGACGATAGGAAAAGTTATGAATTATTCATATACACTTAAACAACTTAGAAACTTTCATGCATGAGCGATGCATATTCTTGACACTTCACTAGCTTCTCACAATACAAGACAATTTTTTCCTTATGTAAACTGAATATTCTCTGAACCAAGAAAATAAAACACTTTTACTATCTATTCATAAGAATTCTTTTCGACGTACAGCCTCAGAGTCTATCTCCCAGGAGACGATAGGAAAAGTTAACATAAGCATTTCCACAATTGTAGAAACTTTCTTGCGTGGAGGATTGAATATAATCGTAACAATCAACCAACTTGTCACATCACAAGAAAATTATATAAACAGGAAATTCTGTATAAATTTTCTTTGATTCTTGGACGATGAAAATACAACACTTTCACTAGCTTCTCATCAGGATCCCTTTCGACGAATAGCCTGAGAGTCTACCTCCCAGGAGACGATAGGAAAAGTTATGAATTATTCATATACACTTAAACAACTTAGAAACTTTCATGCATGAGCGATGCATATTCTTGACACTTCACTAGCTTCTCACAATACAAGACAATGTTTTCCTTATACTGAATATTCTCTATGTTAAAACTTTCTTCGATTCTTGAACCAAGACAATAAAACACACTAGCTATTTGTAAGGATCCCTTTCGATTTATAGCCTGAGAGTCTATCTCCCAGGAGACGATAGGAACATTTAATAATTGTTCATAAGCACTTCCACAATTGTAGAAACTTTCTTGCGTGGAAGATTGAATATAATCCTAACACTTAACCAACTTGTCACATCACAAGAAAATTATATAAACTGGAAATTCTGTATAAATTTTCTTTGATTCTTGGATGATGAAAATACAACACTGTCACTAGCTTCTCATCAGGATCCCTTTCGACAAATAGCCTGAGAGTCTACCTCCCTGGAGACGATAGAAAAAATTACACATCCACTTCAAGAATGTAGAAACTTGCTTGAAAGGTGAACCCAGGAGACGATAGAAAAAGTTACATATTCACTTCAACAACGTAAACTTTCTTGAAAGATGAATTCTTAACACTTTACTAGCTGCCACATCACAGAATAGTTATTTCTTTATATAATCTAATAGTAAAAAAACCTGAAAAATAAAAGGATATATTTTAACAAAGAATCAGTTCATGAATCTTTCATGTATTGTATATTTAAAAAAAAAGTACAACTAAATACTTATCTAATTTGAGGCTATTAGTCTTGTTTGTGAAAATTTTTCATAATTATATCTGTCAGTTTTTAAATATTTCATCAAACCCAGCTTTATAAATTACATATTATGTTGAAAATAAAATCACTTTGGTACTTTATTTTGTACAATACTTATTTTTCTTTAACACTGCATATGTGTTATTGTATTGAAAAATCAAAAAATGTGAATACACTATCGTCTGCTCTTCTGTACACTTGATGAACTGTATAGATGCAAGCAATAGTATACGTAGAGCTGACGTCACGAACTATGATGTACTTCCGGGGAGAACGTTTTTCGCCACGGGAGAAGAATTTTCGCGTTGAAGAATTCGTGACCCCGAACCTTCATTTCATAATATCTTTTGATAGAAGCCATTTCACAATATATGATCCTGAAGTGATTTTGCTAGTTTTATTCCAAGCTTTCATTTGAGTGCTCATAAGTGAGAAACAAAGCTCTTAATGCGAAGAAAACCGAATGTCACATCTCCAACAGGGCCTATGAGACGTATATAGGGTCTGGCTATAGCGCCCGACGGCGGCGTATGTACTGACGTACCTTATACTTGCCATCGAGGCGCTACCGCGCCCCTTGATTTCCATAAAAAACTAAAAATTCCCTGGAGACGATGTCCAGGTATCAGGGTGACCCCCAGGATGACGAAAAATCATCCTCGAGATGGTGCACTAGGTGTACATAAATATATGTGGGTGGAGATAAAGCGTTATCCTTAAAAAAAGGATTAAGTAATTGTACGGGAGAGCGGACACCGAATACCGGACACGGGACACGGGACACGGGACACGGGACACGGGACACGGGATACGGTCGCCGCTTAATATAATATAAGATTTTGTTGTAACTATTTATCTTCGCATTATCGTCTCCTTCGATTTTATCTGTACCTTCGATTTTACAAAAATTCCCATTTTAATTTTAAGAAAAGAAAGTTATGATATCAATAAATAAATTGGCAAGTTTGTTGTTATAAAAAGTAATCGTTTCGAAATAAATAAATAACCGTTTAAATTGAGGAAGGATTATAAATATGTATGTATTCATATAAACACTCGACCAAAGCATGTGAAAGGTAGATAGCCTGAACGGCAAATAGGGCGTTGCGTGCCCGGCCCCAAACATTCGCATAACGTGGAGCCATTTCGGGATTATTCAAAGTTTCAATTGTTACCGATTGTACATGTGACAAAATCGTATGATGTTCTTATATCATATATTATCACACGATAAATGTGCTCATAACGTGTCGTAATATCATGTGTTTGTCCATATTTATCATGTAATATAACAGAATTGTCACGCATCATGAAAAATCATAATTTTTAAACTAATTAATGTCTATTATTTTCTTTTTCTGTTGTTATTTATGGAAGCAACAAGCGAATGTACAATCTACTCTAGTTATTAATTCGGAAAATAAGTTACTATCTCCTTATTTCATTAAATCTATAGCATATGTCCAGGACGATCATTGACATTGAAATATGAGATTTAAATATTCTGTTCATATAAAAAATCGATCCCAGATTTTTTTTAATAAAACAGGAACAAATTCTAGCATGTAGAACGCAATTTTTTTATGGAAAAACTTGCCGTCCCGTCCTATCATAGACAATGATGGATATCGTCATCAAATTATATCTCTCTCAAATAACTGATACTTAATTTAGAATGTGTTTCCTACAATTTTTCATCAATATTTGAAGAATCGAAACATAATTTTCTGATAATTCCAACGTCAAATTTACATTATTTGTATGTATATTTCACAAAATTAAGTTACTATTTTCAAAATATAACAGGAAGTTGATAAAAAATAATTTAAACTATTATAGTGTATTAAAAAATGGTATAAAGTCCATTTCTATTAGTGAAGTTGAGATATAAATCAAGCTAAAAAATAATAAATTAATATTTATGCTGCTTATAGATTATTTTTAAATTTAAATGTATACTTAACAAAAAAATAGAATTCTTGCTATCATTTGAGGCCATTGTTTTCACAGTTTAACATAAATATTTTGTGTAGTAGCGATTATAGGATAATAGGAAAATAAGTTAGTTATATTCAATATTTTGTGATCTAGTTCATTACACTGACATTTGGTAATTCATCGATTATCTATGATAGGACGGGACGGCAAGTTTTTCCATAAAAAAATTGCGTTCTACATGCTAGAATTTGTTCCTGTTTTATTAAAAAAAATCTGGGATCGATTTTTTATATGAACAGAATATTTAAATCTCATATTTCATTGTCAATGATCGTCCTGGACATATGCTATAGATTTAATGAAATAAGGAGATAGTAACTTATTTTCCGAATTATTATCCTTATTTATTTCGAAACGATTACTTTTTATAACAACAAACTTGCCAATTTATTTATTGATATCATAACTTTCTTTTCTTAAAATTAAAATGGGAATTTTTGTAAAATCGAAGGTATAGATAAAATCGAAGGAGACGATAATGCGAAGATGGTTTTACACGTTCATATTTTAATACATGAGAGTTTCGGATTATTTAGCTTAATGTATAAGCATCATGATTTTAGTGCTGGTGATTAACTCATTTACGAGGTAAAAGAAGACATGCGTCCTAACATAATTATTTGTCTTCCAACTTGATCTATAAGCATCATATATTCTTCCAGTGTTTGTGTTTCGATCACTTATTCACAAGGGGAAAGAAGATATATTATTTGTTGATCTGATGACTATTATCAACACCTCTTAACAGTATGCAGTGAAGCTGCTAGTGTAAGGACCGTATTTACGGTAGGTAAATACGGACGCGCAGGTACAAAAATTATTTTATTTTGGGACCTAGCCTCGACTCGAAAGTCTTATGTTAAGCAATTGTATATTATTTTTGATTAACGTTCGAGGACAACCGGGATAAGTATTGTAAGAGCTTTGCTATTGATTGCTCTCCACAAGATCTTGGGCTGGAACTTGACCAGTGGGACTAATGGTGTGACCTGTTGTCTCCTGGAACGTCTTGTCTCGGAGTGTGCGGCTTCTGTTCTATTGCCGTGGGACAATATGTCCCACCTCCTCTTACCTTCTACTAAGGTGGGACAAATCGCACTCGGTCCCAAGTCACTTCTTGTCCCCACTTACCACATGTCCCAACTCTCAGCTCCCGGTCCTCGAATAACGTTGTTTATTTTCAGGGTTGAGTGTTTTCAATAAATTATTAATAAACAAAATATTTGAATTTCAGTAATTATCACTTTTTGTATGTTTATTCAATACCTTTTCAGTCACAATTCTGCGTCACAATTCTCGTCCGATGTTACAATGATTCGTTAGGTTAAGTCGTTGCCTTAAGTCTAGTCTTCTTACAATCTTACAAATTCCTAGTCTAGTATCGTATGCAGAGAAGGTTTCTAAGCTTCCCTGTATACAACCTTAATCTACTTACAGACTACACGACTTCTCGTGGCAAGTGTTGTCCTTAACTAAGCTGTGAGTTCGAGTCACTCTCGCCAGATTTGGTGGCGGTCCTTCCAGAGTGACGTCTTTTATCGGCTGGGCCCTCGTAGCCGAGTCTTCAAATAAAGGAGTTCCAAACCTGTCTATAATCGCTCTTGTCGATACCCAGCGAGGCTACTCAACTTTCTAGGGTCGAGCCCTCGTAGCCGAATATGACAAGACGATGTATACGTTGGCGGATTGCTCCCCGCATTTACTGGCTCAGCGAGACTACCCGAGCGACTACTCGCGCGTTCACTCCGCAAAAGGCCCGGTGCGGCGCATCTCCGAGGCTTATAAAGCCTCAGGTGTAACACACATAATTAGGCTAAACAATATTGCCTACCAATCACACTTTGCCACCAGCAGCCGTGTAACCGACTTCGTATAAGTGGGACACGAGGATCACTGACATGCAAGTCAGCAGCTCGCTCGCCACACGCTAAAGTCGATTCACTCGAACGCGCGTATTGCAGCAATCGAGCCGCCGCCCAATGCTTACATGTGCATTTTAAACCGGCCGATTGCTACACACTCGTCTTTCACACGCGTCTTCAACTATCCCGCAAACAATAAAATCATTTACTAATTAATAGACCTGGCACGTTACACTAGTATTTTGTCTAAATAAGTGTTATCAAGATCTTTAATTTACTTAATTTAATAACTGTATAGCATAAAGTACATACAATTTCGGCTACATAAGAGTTGTCGAAGTTTGAAAAATAAAGTTTAATTTTAGAGTAAGCTCTTAGAATTCTTAATTTTTTCAGTATGAGTGTTAATGAGAGTTTGGTTTTATCTGCATAAGTGTTATCAAGAGTTCAAATTTTTGTTACATTAAGATTATCAAGAGTTGTAAAATTAATTTTTAATTTATATAGGAAGAAACGACCTTATACTTGCCAGCCTTTTACCTTGAAAAGGTTTGTTTGGGGGGGGGGGGGGCAGATTTCACTACTTTTAAAAGGTGTATAATATGTAAATTACAAAGAATAGTTAACATCAACTAAATAAGTAATAAATTTAAAATATTAATGTACATATGCTCATGGATTATTGTAATAATAATAATAATTATTTTTTAGACACAATCTGTAGAGCAAATAGATTTTTTAGATCATTATTATTCACAAAGAAATCTGTCTTTTCCACACCACCCTCGAGGTAAATAGTATAGCGCGTTTTTTTTCTTTTATTGACACTAAATTTTATGCTAAGTTCCATAATTATTTGTCTCGCAGATGTACATCAAAGAAATCTGTACGTATAAAATTATTGCTAATTATTTAACTGATAACTGCTTGTTTGAAAGCATTTGTACGTTACGTATACTATCGACATGCAGAATATGAGTGATATAGCATTTAAATATTTATACAAGTTCACATCGTAACCTTCGCAATTGTTTTATCTATATTATAGTATTATGAACAATATTTAGAAAAAAAAAGAAGTATATGTAAGTTAGTTTCCAATATCCCTATGATTCCTTATGATATATGTATTATCATTTTTAATGCAAACGACCTAATTCGGTAAATCTTTAGAAAATTGGAATCGAATTTAAACTTTATGAAAACTTGTAAAAAATAGTGTCAATAAAGTTGTGGTATCCCCTGTAGGCCTAATCCACAAAATTGACACAAAACTTTATTATATTTAACATAATAATTTACTTGATACAGATAGTATGAAAAAATAAAGATCATTTAATGAAAAATAAATTTTTGGTTGATACGATAAACTTAAAATTTCTCATGATTTCCCTCTAATTAGTACGTTTAATGAAAACATAGTTATTTTCAATTTTCAGAATGCCCGAAGTACAGGCAGTTTCCAGAATATGGGTTGAGGTCCCTTTTCTCAATGGAAATACATGTTCTGATTTCTAAAAGGTAAAAAGACCATACAAGTGGTATAGCCCACAGCTTAGAGAGATTGTATAAAAATTTTGAAGACAGTATAGATAAGCAGTATTAAGATAATCGGAGATGAGAAATTTCAAAATTAAAAAATTCAAATTTTGCTAAGCCGTATCAACTTGAAAATTCTCATACTATCCCTCTAAGTGACAGGCTTTACAACTCATAAGTTTAAGTTTTCATTACCTTTTACAAAGCAAAACATGCATTTCCCTTGGGAAAAGATTCGTTACATCCAAGATTTGGAAACTGAGAGTACATGTTGCTCTCTCAAAATTGAGAATAACTAATTTTTCATTAAGCAAATCAATCAGAGAGATAGCATAAGAAATTTCAAGTTAATCGTCTAGACCAATTTTGTTCCATTTTGAATGCCATAAATGATAATTATTTTGACATTGGTCTATGTGATAAACTTAAACTTTCGCATGCTATCCTTGCGATGGATTTCTAGATAGAACATAAATTTTTCTCAAGTTGAAAGGAGTACAAAGTATACTCATGTTCTAGATCATGGATGTAACGAGCCTTTTCCCAAGGGAAAAGCATATTTTGTTTTGTATAAGGTAACGAGAACTTATAAGTTGTCAAGCCAGTCACTTAGAGGGATAATATAAAAATTTTCAAGTTGAAACGACTCAGCAGTTTTGAATTATTGAATTTTGAAATTTCTAGTCTCTGGCTATCTCAATGCTGCTCAACTATACCATAGTCAAAATTTTTATACTTCTAAGCAGTGGGCTTGAAAACTTGAATGATCTTTTTACCTTTTAGAAAGCAAAACATACATTTCGATTGGGAAAAGAGATGCTCAACCCACATTTTGGAAACTGCCTGTACTCCGGGCACTCTGAAAATTAAAAATAACTAATTTTTCATTAAGCAAGTCAATCAGAGAGATAGCATATGAAATTTCAAGTTAATTGTCTAAACCAATTTTGAGCTGTTCAATTTTGAATGCCTTATATGATAATTATTTCGAAATTGGTCGATACGATAAACTTGAAATTTCTCATGATATCCCTTTGATTGGTATGTTTAATGAAAACTTAGTTATTTTCAATTTTCAGAGTGCCCAAAATACAGTCTGTTTCCAGAATCTGGGTTGAGCATCTCTTTTTCCAAGGGAAACGCATGTTCTGCTTTCTAAAAAGCAAATAGACCATACAAGTAGTTGTTAAGCCCACAGCTTAGAGGGATAGTAGAAGAACTTTTAAGATGATACAGTTGAGTACTATTAAGATAATCATAGATTAGAAATTTCAAAATTAAAAAATTCAATTTTTACAGGGCCCTATCAACTTGGAAATTCTTATCCTATTCCTCTGAGTGACTGGCTTGACAACTCATAAGTTCTCGTTACCTTATACAAAACAAAACATGCTTTTCCCTTGGGAAAAGTCTCGTTACGTCTGGAAACTTAGTGTACTTGCTCTCTCAAAATTGGGAAAAACTTTTAAACCACTTGTCTTCTGAACTTATATAATAATTATAAATCTTGAATAAACATTTTTCACATCACTAGCTTCTCACAGGAATTCCTTCCCTTTATAACTTGACAGTTGCGTAACCTCCCAATAAAAATTGAGTATAATCTTTTTTGATACATAAACAATGAAAATACAACACTTTCACTAGCTTGTCACGTCACAAGATTGTATAAAACATTACTGTTGCATCAAGCAAGAATATTCTCTATTATGTAAACTGAATAATCTCTAAAATCCAACAAAATAAAACACTTTCACTCTACCTTCCAGGAGACGATAGGAAAAGTTATGAACTATTCATATACACTTAAACAACTTAGAAACTTTCATGCATGAGCGATGCATAATCTTGATACTTCACTAGCTTCTCACAGCAGAAAATAATTTTTTCCTTATATAAACTGAATATTCTCTGAACCAAGAAAATAAAACACTTTTACTATCTATTCATAAAAATTCTTTTCGACTTACAGCCTCAGAGTCTATCTCCCAGGAGACGATAGGAAAAGTTAACATAAGCACTTCCACAATTGTAGAAACTTTCTTGCGTGGAAGATTGAATATAATCCTAACACTTAACCAACTTGTCACATCACAAGAAAATTATATAAACTGGAAATTCTGTATAAATTTTCTTTGATTCTTGGACGATGAAAATACAACACTTTCACTAGCTTCTCATCAGGATCCCTTTCGACATACAGCCCGAGAGTCTACCTCCCAGGAGACGATAGGAAAAGTTATGAATTATTCATATACACTTAAACAACTTAGAAACTTTCATGCATGAGCGATACATATTCTCGACACTTCACTAGCTTCTCACAATACAAGACAATTTTTTCCTTATACTGAATATTCTCTATGTTGAAACTTTCTTCGATTCTTGAACCAAGAAAATAAAACACACTAGCTATTTGTAAGGATCCCTTTCGACGTATAGCCTGAGAGTCTATCTCCCAAGAGACGATAGGAAAATTTAATAATTGTTCATAAGCACTTCCACAATTGTAGAAACTTTCTTGCGTGGAAGATTGAATATAATCCTAACACTTAACCAACTTGTCACATCACAAGAAAATTACATAAACTGGAAATTCTGTATAAATTTTCTTTGATTCTTGGACGATGAAAATACAACACTTTCACTAGCTTCTCATCAGGATCCCTTTCGACGAATAGCCTGAGAGTCTACCTCCCAAGAGACGATAGGAAAAAGTACATATCCACTTCAAGAATGTAGAAACTTGCTTGAAAGGTGAACCCTGGAGACGATAGAAAAAGTTACATATCCACTTCAATAATGTAGAAACTTTGCATGAAAGATGAACCCAGGAGACGATAGAAAAAGTTACATATTCACTTCAACAACGTAGAAACTTTCTTGAAGGATGAATTCTTAACACTTTACTAGCTGTCACATCACAGAATAGTTATTTCTTTATATAATCTAATAGTAAAAAAACCTGAAAAATAAAAGGATATATTTTAACAAAGAATCAGTTCATGAATCTTTCATGTATTGTATACTTATCATAAGAATCCCTTTCACTATACAGCCTGAGAGTCTACCTCTCAGGAGACGTTAGGTAAATTTCATAATTATTCATAAGCACTTCGACAATTATAGAAACTTTCTTGCATGGAAGACTGAAATTCTCAACACTTTACTAGCTTGTCTCATCACATAAAAGTTATTTTCTTATATAATCTGATACATTCTATCTTCCAATTCTTTAAATATTACATTTCTATCCGATATGGTACATTTGATCTGGATAGAAAAAGAACGTATAACTCACACAAGAAGTTGATGATCCTTTACAAGGAGACGGAGGAATCTTACAATTATATCTTAAATATTACAGATCATAACATCATAACAAATAATACTAAATGCTGAGTTTCTTGAAACTGTTTTATCATAGGCATATCATATAACCTCCCAATTAAAAATAGAAAATATCTGAAAAATAAAAAAAAACATTTAAACAAAGAATCAGTTCACAAAAACTTTACTCATATATTATATACTGATCAATATTAAAACTGAATACTTATCTAATTCTATATTATGAAGAAAATCATGTTTATGATTATGTACACACAAAATCGACTGAATTATTTGACACTATGTAAAAAAATATATTTAGGTTAAATTTATACCATATGACACTGCTTTATGATGTGTAAAAATGAACTAAATTATATCACTAAATTATCCACATTGATTCCTTTATATAAGACTTTTTCATAAAAACATCGACTGCACAATAACTAATATACAACATGTATAAGTATTATTTATATTTGGAACTTTTTTAAAATCTGTATTTATGTTATTATTTAACACTATTTAGCAATATATATATACAGAAACAGCAAAAGAAAATTTACGTTGATAAAAAATAACACTGCGTATGAAAACATCGTCTGTCGTCTGCGGAAAAACAACGTATACTAAAGTATATCTATATAGCCCAGAATGACGTAGATACTACGTCACCGGATATCCGTCGAATAATTGTTCTCCCGTGAGGAGAATTGAGGAGTCCGAACTTTCACTTTACAATATCATTCGATAGAAGCAATTTCACAAAATATGGCCCTGATGTGATTTTATTACTTTCATCGCAAGCTTTCATTCAAGTGCTCGTACGTAAGAAACGAAGCTGTTAATACGAAGAAAACCGTACGTCAAGGTTCCAACAGGGCAAGTTCAAAGTATAATAGGGTCTGGCTAGCGCCCGACGGCGGCGTACGTACTAAAGTACCTTATACTTGCCATCGTGGCGCTACCGCGCCCCTTGATACTAAAAATACACATTTTTATAAAATTAGCATTTAGCAGAACAGGCCCATCACTGGTAAAAATTATAGTATATGAGGGTAACTTTCCGCACAAATTTTGAAAGGCAATAAAATACTGTACAATTTCACCATATTACATCTACATTATATTAAGAGAATAAAATCGTAAAAACCACACCTGTAAAGAATCCTCGATCCTGGCAAAACTATACGGTAAAAACGTATTTTGAAAAAACGGATACATTGCTTTGCTATCAATGCGCTTCGAATCATGTTAAAAAAAGTTGACCTGACCCAATTAGTTTTTGAGATATTGGCTCTTGTAGATGACTGAAAATTTCGAAAATCAGCGTACGTACGTTGACATTTTCAGCATTTTTTAGCTCAATAACAAAGCAAAATCATGAAAAATGTCAACTTCTTTTCTTTTTTTAAAAATTAATTTAAAAATTTCAAAGTATTTTTTTTAGAAAATGGTACAAAATTTATTACTAGTTAAATTATGAATTTATAAAAATTATAATTTCTTATATATTTTTCAAACCCACAAAACCATGCCACAACACACCCCAAACTTCTGTGATTTTGAAACATGATATATTATATGAGTAAATAATTCTAAATAACCATAAGAATTATTTTAAAAAACATTTTATTTAAATAATTAATAGTTTTATAAAATTTATTATTTATAAATTTTAAGTTTTCATATATTATTGAACAACCCAAAACCCTAATACAACGTATGACAATTTTCTATTATACTCAAGTACGATATAATATATAAATAAAATTATTTTAGAGAAATACTAATACTATATAATACGCATATACAGTATTATAATTGTTTAGTTGGCGATCCAGACTAAAATCAAAAGTTTTATTTGGGCCATAGAAGCCTCCCAATAATTATGAATACAATTCCGACCATTTACCATTCTACAATATAATTTAATATGTAAGCCCCTAAACAAATAGCTAAACAAAACACTTTGTAATCATATATAGTGAGTATTTTTTTATTGTATTGTTTTTTGCAAAGCATGCACCTTTCATGGAGAGCTCTGCTTTTTGGTAACTCTAATTTCCTTTTTTATGTTATAGGTCCGACGCAACTGCTTATTACCTGGATTAAGGTAGCAGTGTTTGGAATTGCAATTCGATTTTGCAAGTTCGTCGTGGAAACTCAGAAGATACTGGACGTCTTATTTTTGAATAGTGTAGTCATTAGTTATTTATACTCTAGTGCTATGAAGGATTGACTGAATTTTGACGTTAAAATGCAGGATAGTAATTGTTGAACAGTTTCGCGAATATTTTAAACGTATTACCATGGACTCTGTGAAATGTGTAGTGATCTTGCTTTTAACTTTGTGTGTGAGTAAGTGCAAAAGTGTACTTATTGTTGGTATGTGTTGAGTGCAATCATATAATTAAAATTAAAAGCGATAGGGGCAATAATAACTGAAAGTGCAAATTTGAATGAGATACGGGGATGATGACTAAAGTGCTCGTGCATCATAAAATTTAATGTATATGTAAATTCAAACACTACTTGTGGTGTGAGCAAGATAATTCAATGTGCCGCAGACCAGACTCTGGTTCTGATGTCACACAGCTTGCTGCAATGAAACTGCACTTAAACCCTCGTACAGGAGGCAGGTCATTATTAAAAATTACGTGCAATTTTAAATGTATAATACGATACTCTTAGTCCTGGTGCTTATGTCATACGACTAGAATGTATTTGAAATTATATGCTCTAAATAATGTTTATGTAATGCAATTATATGCGTTTAAATAAAATTGAATTAACTTTGCATTTCAATTTTCCATCGCCTGTATTGTAACAAAACTAATGCAAGTGTATGGGACCCCCTTATGCACTTAGCTAAAAACAAAGTGGAATTAGACCGTTTCTCAATGTTCTTTTTCCGTTTTTTTTAATGTTGACTATGTATTGTCCAAAATTTGCTTCTAACTGCAAAATGAATAAACTTAACTAATTTTTTTTGGCATTTTGAGCTGATCGTTAACAACTCTTTCAGCAGTAAGAAAAAATAAAAATGAACGCTACTGTGAATCAAGAAAATTTGATTTTCAACGTTTGAATAATAATTGTTTGTTGTATCGTCTTTTAATATTTTGACTTTTGTATTTAATTTCTAAAACAATGTATTCTAACCCTTTTTTAAAAAAATTCAATTGTATCAAATGATAATTGTTTTACCTGCAACCAGTTTGCAGTTTCACCTGCAAATGCCGAATTGGTAAACTCAATAAATTGTCGCGCATTCGACAAGTATTTTATCTTTTTATTTTGGGGTTTTCAGTTTTGCATTTATTAAATGGACAATTTATTAATGTTTCGCATTTATTAAATGGACAATTTATTAATGTTTTGCATTTATTAAATTAAATCTATTTTTATGCTTACAACACACGCAAAAAAACTGAATTTGAAACACTGTTTGAAATGAAAATGGTGCGCGTGATTTTCATAAACGGGTTTTTTCCGCGGATTTCCACAATGTCGAACGAGTTAGCGTTTCCTTCGTGACGTGCGCACTGTGCTGAGCTTCCCACGCCGTTCACGTTAATGGCCGCGCGCGTGCTTCAATGCGTTCGAAAATGCTCCGACGTGTCCCGACGCTATGCGCTATTTTTGACACTTGTTTTCTCGAGCTTTTTCACATTAGTTACCTTTCTTTTTTCGACGTATCGGGGCTATCCTCCCGTTTTGTATGTTAAGTTCGCACACTGATTTTAAACAAAAATGCGATAAATACACGTGTGTGTGTGTAACTGCGCTTCCGAGAAGCGCAATCGAGAAAAATTAGGGTAAAAAGCTTTGCAATAAATCTGACGGGATCAAGCGATTGAAGGGAAATAACTATCATGCATTATATATTAATTTAACGAAAATTGTTACCTTTATATTTTGAAGATGTTGCTCGGACTATTGGTAAATAATTGAACGCTCAAAATTGTCCGTTCTCAAGCTACTCTGCGACAATCAACCTTTGGATGCGTTCCATGGACTTTCCGTGACAAAGACAATCAATGTGCATGCAGCAATGGATGCAAGAAAAGCAAACGTCCTAATAGCTGGAGTCAGTGCAGCAATTGGATGATAGAATGCAGGAAAAATAATTGGCTGAGCACTCTCGCAAATGTTTGGTTGAATAAACTACTTTATTAGCAAAATTGAAATCAGGAAGTAATATGATACTGACGAAACGCAGGCTTCTAAATAAAAAATCTTTATTATTGAAAACACGTCAGGTCAACTCAGTGGCTTAAAACGTTCTGCCGGAGAGCGCGCAATTATGCATGGGAGAGAGCTCGTCACTTCCCTCCCACTAATTGGTCTTACCTCTCCCCCATCCCTCTTCTCGCTTCATTAGTTCTTTGCTCTATTCTGATGGACTTGAGGTGAAGTCCGACTGCGCATGGGAGAGCGAAGCGCTTGGTCAGCGCTAGATCGAGGGATGGCGGAGAAGTAGTTTTCTTGTCTTTTGTTCGTTGGCGACAACTTGCCCATTTTGTCTTTCGGTAGCGGCACATAATATTTAGATTATTTTATACTATTAGTTATTTATAAATTATATTCAGAAGTGATAGTGAGTAGTATATTGAAAGTATTAATTGATACTGAGTCTTTTCGATTTTGGATCTTTAACTTGTTTTTAAAGCATTTCTCTGATATGATGTTAATAGAAGAAGATGTATTTCAATGACATTTATAACTTTTCTGTTTAACTTTTTTTTGTAGAACGTAGTTTTCAGTTATATGCGAAAATATTCATATTTTACTGTTAAAAGTTAATTTTGGGCTGTAAAGTCGATTTAAACGCATTTTGCAGTTTTTCTATGAATAGAGAAAAGTTATATTTCAATGATTTCTATAATTTTTTAATTTAAATTTTTTTATAGAATGCATTATTTTTAAGTATTACACAAAAAACTGATTTTTTAAATTATAAAATTAGTAGGTGTACTATACCATTTCCAGAACAGCCCTCAGAATCCTATACCATTACCAGCACAGGCCAGTTCTGGCACAGGCATTCCCAGCACACCAGAATCTTATACGTACTATACCATTCCCAGAACAGCCCCCAGAATCCTATACCATTACCAGCACAGGCCAGTTCTGGCACAGGCATTCCCAGCACACCAGAATCCTATACCATTACCAGCACAAGCCAGTACCAGCACACACCAGTTCTGGCACATGCCTGCAAAAATGACGCGCGCAGCACGCCGCCAGCGGCGAGATCCTGCGTTTGGATGCCGACCGCGAAATCTCTTGTTTATCGATCGGGATAGCATACTTTACCGATCTATACGTTAGGTTGATCTAGCTGATTTTTTAATTTTTAAATATAGCACATAAAACTTGTAATTTTAATTTTAAAAAGATTTTTTCCAACTGAATAATGTTTATTAATTTTTGAAATATGTCATATTCACAGAGTGAATGCCTAAGTTTAATAATTATTAGGCTCTCATTTTTATAATTGTTTCTAACGATCTTCCTTCTCAACCTGTACTTCATGTAAACAAATTTCATTATTTATTACCTTAAATTTAAAAAATCATACGGATATTACCAATGTACGAACTTAAATTGGTAGAGATTTTAAGATGCTGTATATACGCAGATTTGCGCACATGGATTCGATGCGAAGCTTATCTTCATTTCGGAATTCAAAACAAAATTATCGAATGAGCATAGTGTTCGCGATGAATCCCGATAGCAAGTTGCTCGCTCGAAGAGGTAACATCTCCACGGACAATATGGTTGACATGTAAGTATAAATATTAATTTATAAATTAAAAAAATATTTTAAAAAAATTATAATTAATCTACTTTTTTTGCCTTCTTTCAGCCGGATAACTTTACCTGCTGCTCCCTTGAGCGTAAAGAAGAGGATGCTGTTAGACATAGGCGAGCAGTATTACGGCGAAAATGATAGGTTCTATGCCGAAATGCTGCGCGATGCGGATGATGCTAGCACACCTTTTATGAAGTTGGGGAAAGAACTATTTGGTACGGCGTACCAATTTTTATTAGCCATCCACGTCCCGGGAAATGAACGGAGGCTGATGCTTTTACAAATCGGTGGCATGGTAAGTTTAATTCAAATTCCTAAAAATTCAATACAGATACATACGCTCACGCTCATTCATAAGTTTACATACGCTTACATACTGCTCATACGCACGCTCATACACGCTCGCATACAGCTCACACGCACGCTCACTCACTCACGCTCATACGCAAGCTCACAGGCACGCTCACGCACATTCATACGCACGTTCACACATGCTTATACACAAGCTCACACATGCTCACATGCAACTTACACGTACGCTCATACATGCTCATACACAAGCTCACCCATGCTCATATGCAACTTACACGCACGCTCACACACGCTCATATACAAGCTCACATACGCTCACATACTACCCACACACACTCATACACGTAACACGTTCATATGCAAGCACACACTCTCACATGCAGCTCACACGCACGCTCACATACGCAAGCACGCACTCTCATATGCAGCTTACACGCACGCTCACACACACCCACACGCAAACACACAAATACACACACACACACATACACACACACACCACTTTCAGATACAAGCTCACACACGCTCACACACAGAATTATTTTTTTTCATTGAAATATGTTTTAATCAAGCTGAATTTCTTTCAGATTTATGGAAGTTTAGCAAACTTTTTAATAACTATGCACAACGAGCCAATAGATACACCATCAATCTACATGCAGCAGGGGATTGCTCTCTACATGGGTAGAGATCACTTTTTATATGAACTCAGCAGAGAGGCACGATGTCAACAGCATGAATACCTGTTCACATGTCTTCATCAATGTCTTGAGCTGAACATGTACCGAACAGCATTTGTAATTTTAGAAAATATCATTGAAGAAGATAATCTACAATAAAAAAACCTTTGTTGAAATAATTAATTTTGTTGACTCATTTTAACTCTAAGTTTATTGTACAATCCAACTGTCAACGATGAACTCCGACTCATCTCTATTTTATAGCTTTGATAAATAGTATAGCTTTGTTAAATAATATAAAAGCTACATATAAAGTTTTAGACTTGTATTTTTAATAAGATTTAAATTATGTCTCATTATACAAATAATATTCAAATGCTCAAATTGAGTATATGAAGACTATTTGTATAATGAGACACAATTTAAATCTTATTAAAGATAAAAGTCTAAAACTTTATTTATAGCTTCTCTTATTATTTAACAAACCTTATATAAATTTGTCAGAGTCATATCTTTATTAAGAGATGAGTTGAAGTTCATCGTTGACCATTAAAATTATGACTAGTGGGTGACTTCGAGTAATGAAAAGTTCTCTCCAATAGTTAATTTTAAAGCTTATTCTTATTGTTAATTATAGTACAAAGCTGTGTGCAAAGTTTGAGACTCTTATCTTCAATAAGAATTGAGTTACATTCAATTTTAGAAATAGACTGCGTATAGTCCAATTTTCACAAAACTGACAAATATAATTCCATTTCTATTCAAGATATAAGCCTAAAACTTTTTAAAATGAAATAAACTTGTGAAAACCTTTTAATTTAATAATGAAAAATGTATTTTATGTACTAGGCTTATATCTTGAGTAGAAATTGAATTATATTTGTCAGTTTTTGAAAAAATTGGACTATACGCAGTCTATTTCTAAAATTGAATGTAACTCAATTCCTATTGAAGATAAGAGTCTCAAAAATTGCACACAGCTTTGTACTATAATTAACAATAAGAATAAGCTTTAAAATTCATTATCGGATAGGACTTTTTTATTACTGAAATCACCGATTATCCTATACTAGCATCACATATAGCTATAATGAGTAACTTTTAGTAATAATAATAGCTTTAAAAAAAAAATTGTTTAATTTAATGAAGGATTGAGGAAATTTTTTAATAAATAAAAATCAAGTCAATTTAATACATATATTTTAAAAAAGAATCAAGTTGTACAATGTATATTTAATTCAAATCATTACAGTCAAAATATTCATAGTTTACATTATCGTATTCCGTCATTGTTGTCATTCTTCTCTGTTGAAGCATCCATGATTTGAGAGTTAAAACGTCTTGAGCTGCACATACAGGTTCATTGTTTAATTTATGGTTGTTACACACTATCTTCTTCTTCTGCTTTCGTAGCATCTTAAGTGATGGACAACCTTGAGCGCCTAGTTCGAATACTGGTTGCTGTACTATGTTGTCAAGCCACATCTTTTTTTCCGGACCTTTAACATATATTTTTCCAGCTCCTTGTAATAGAATACGAAGTGTGTGTGCTAGTTCATCATAAGGAATCTCTCCGTCTTCCCAGGATATTCCGAGATAGTTATGTTCCAACCATCTATTCTCAGATTTCCTCCATACTGGTAGCTTATGCCATGAGTATGATGGTTGAAAGAGAAGTACGGATGGAGTAGCATCTTCCTCAAGAGTGATGATCGCCACCTCTTTGAAAATAAATTTATTGCAAGAGCTCTTGAAGCCTTGTACGTCTACTATGTACTCCATGATGGAACTAATACTAAGTAATCTTGATCATCTTCTTTTATACAGATCACGATCCCCCTCCTATTTAAACCAATGACATGACAGCTCGCCCTTCTCTTCACTTTT
Organism: Philotrypesis tridentata; assembly: GCA_018906965.1. Taxonomy (NCBI): domain Eukaryota; kingdom Metazoa; phylum Arthropoda; class Insecta; order Hymenoptera; family Pteromalidae; genus Philotrypesis; species Philotrypesis tridentata. The sequence continues at coordinate 35,442 of JACCIB010000256.1, forward strand.
AACCAATCACATTACAGCTCTCCCTTCCCCTTACTCTCGGTCAATCAAATACATCCTGGTGGGGGAAAGTTCATTTAAAAAAAGAGTTGAGGCTAAGAAAAGTCATAATTATTCATCGTCTTGTGGACTAAGGAGCTGTGAAGAGTGTGACAAGTGAAAAAATATATAACCTAAAAATCATAAGTGAAAAGAGGCACACATAAACTATAAGTGACCAGTGAAAAGAGACAAACATAACCTATAAGTTACAAGTGAATTGAACAATTGAAAAGTGACAAGCGTGAACATTAAACTACTGTCGGACGACATCAAATTGCTGCTGAACGAAAAAAAAACTTGTAAGTAAAAAAAAATGGATCTAACAAGTGAATTTGTGGAAATAGTTCAAGAGTTATGGCGTATTGTGAAATATGTTCAAGACGGAGATGTAGACTTGAATGGTATACCGCAATCAGTCTACTTAACCTCTAAAGCTATTAGTGAACTAAATGAATTGATAGAGTCACCAACTTTGAACATTTATAAGAAAAAAACCTGTCAAACATCGTGTGGTCAATTGTATAGCATTCAACGACTGTTGAACGAGTATTTACAAAAAGTTGGTAGTGGACTTAATGCTGTTAACGTAACTTGGGATGATACTAAGTCAGCATTTAAAAATAATATAAGAACAAGTGTTATAACAAATCTGAATCATCTAGATATAACGTCATTTATGAAAGATGCATGCACTCTTTTTGTTTCAAAAATAAAAGAATCACTGATGAAACATAAAACATTAAAAATTGATGCTATACTCGCTGCTCAGTATATGATTGTCAAGGAAAATGAAGAAATAATGGAAGTGAAATATTTTAATACAAAGAATGCTTCTATCTCTATGAGTACAGATTTGAGCGAGTGCTTTATCGTTAATGTCAAACAACCGATTGAGCGTGATATGGAAGAGTTTCAGGAACGAGACTCTGGTTGGACTTTGAAGTCAGTTCTCAATTTAACAATAAATATAAAGAAGTTCAACCCTATGAGAGCTGCTTCATACATTGAATTGCCAAAATCTGTAGAAAGTAAGAAAACATGTGTCAACATTCAAAATCAAGATAATGAATGCTTCAAAGGGGCGATTCTGTCAGCTTTGCATCCTGTGAAAAGTAATGCACACCGAGTTAGAAGTTATTATACTTATGTAGACAAATTAAACTTTAATGGTATTGAATTCCCTGTAAGTATTAAACAAATACCTAAGTTCGAGAAGCAAAATGACGTTTCTGTGAATATATTTATACTTAAGAAAAAAGGAAAGAAATTTGATGTATCACCATGTCACTTAACAGATCTAGTAAAAGATAAGCATGTAAATTTACTGCTTGTTCAAGATATATATATATATATAGACGAAAATCAAGATGAACAAGAAGGGAATTGGAGAATTCCACGATTTCACTATGTATGGATTAAACATCTATCTCGCCTAGTCAATTCACAGTTATCAAAGGATATGCATAAAAAATTTGTATGTGATCGCTGTCTTCACTACTTTATAGATGAGAATAAACTGACAACTCACAAAATTGACTGCTCACAAGTAAACAAGTGTAAAATATTGTTACCACAAAAGAAGGATAGTATTTTGGAATTTAAAAACTTTAAAAATAAAGAAAAAATTCCCGTAGTAGTTTATGCGGACTTTGAATGCATTCTCAAACCTATTGATGATAATCAAACATCTCAAGAACATGAAGCTTTCAGCGTTGGTTGTTACATTCAATATAGTTATGATGAATCAAAATGTAAATACATAAGCTACAGAAAAGAAACAGAACGCCATGAGGATCCTGCGACTTGTTTAGTCGCACAATTGCTTACACTAGCAGAAGAATTCACCAATACACTTGATAATCCATTACCAATGAACGATACTGATGTGCAATCGTTCGTTGCATCTAATACTTGTCACATTTGCGAAGGACTCTTTCTCGAAAATGATATTAAAGTTCGAGATCATTGTCACCTTACGAGGCGGTAAGTTATTTATTATCATTGTTATTATTCATTATTTAATCACTACTATTATTTGTACGTATCGCGGATCTGCTCATCAAAGATGTAATCTTAATTATAAGAATTCGAGAAGCATTCCGGTAGTTTTTCACAATTTAAGTGGATACGATTCACATCTCTTCATCAAAGAGCTTGCTAATAATATCAAAGGAAGAGTCAGTATCATACCACAAAACAAAGAAAAATATATTTCGTTCACGAAGTGGGTAGATGGAAGTAATATCAACTTCAAGTTTATTGATTCCTTTCGATTCATGCCATCGTCACTTGACAAACTCGCTTCATATCTGGACAAGCTGGAAATAGTCGACAAAGAGTTTAAAAAGGTGTTCAGTGATGCTTAGATTGAGCTGCTCAGAAGAAAAGGTGTTTCCCTATGATCACATTAAATCTTTTGAGAACTTGAACGAGACCTCGCTTCCAGATGAGAAGAGTTTTTACAGTAGTCTCTATGATAGGGATATATCAAAAGAAGACTATCATCATGCTCAAATTCTCTGGAATGCCTTCAATATCAAAACTCTTGGTGAATACTCGCACCTCTATCTGAAGACCGATGTACTTCTTCTCGCTAATGTTTTCGAAGACTTCAGAAGTAAGTGTGTGCATATCTATAATTTAGATCCTGCGCATTACTACACCACTCCCGGATTTACGTGGGATGCTATGTTAAAATATACTGGAATCAAGCTGCAACTATTGACAGATATAGATATGATACTCTTCGTTGAGCGAGGCATCCGAGGTGGTATTAGCCAATGCAGTAACAGGTATGCCAAAGCCAATAACAAATATATGGAGACTGGATTCGATGAGGATAAAGAGTCAAAGTATCTGATGTACTATGATGTAAACAACCTGTATGGATGGTAAGATCACCTTATTACTGAAATCTAATATATAAATAAATACTAAAAATGTTTTTTTTTATTTCCAGGGCAATGACTCAATGTTTACCTTATAATAGTTTCAAGTGGGTGGAAGATCTTAACGATACCTTCTTCATTGTTGATGACGATGCTCCAATTGGCTATATTCTGGAAGTCGACCTAGAGTATCCAGAGAGTCTGCATGATACTCATAAGGACCTTCCGCTGTGTCCAGAACATACAACACCTCCAGGCTCCACGGAGAAGAAACTACTAACTACGTTAAACAATAAGGATCGCTATGTTTTGCATTATGTCGCACTCAAGCAAGCACTCAAATATGGTCTTCGCTTGAAATGCATCCACCGTGCTCTCCAGTTCAACCAGCAGCCATGGTTAAAACCGTACATTGATCTTAATAGCGAAATGAGGAAGAATGCGAAGAACGAATTCGAGAAGATGCTCTTCAAACTCTTCAATAATGCAGTGTATGGAAAAACGATGGAGAATGAGCGTAAGAGAATTGACGTGAAGTTGGTAAATAAGTGGGAGGGACGATACGGCTGCGAGGTATACATTACTCAGCCTATCTTTCACAGCTGTGCGATTTTCAATGAGAATCTGGTGGCAGTGCAGCTTACCCGCACAGAGATTACAATTCAAAAGCCCATATACATTGGCTTAACAGTGTTGGACTTATCAAAGACGCTTGTTTACCGCTTCCACTACGAGTACATGCAGGACCGAGTAGGAGATAAAGCTATGGTCCTGTATACAGATACAGACAGTCTCATCTACGCGGTCAGCGATGTAGATATGTATGCTGTGATGAAAGCTGACCTTCATGAGTTCGACACTTCTGATTATCTGCATGATAATCACTTCAACATCCCTCTGGTCAACAAGAAGAAAGTCGGACTCATGAAGGACGAGTGCAATGGCAGCATCATGACTGAGTTTATCGGGCTCCGCAGCAAAATGTACTCGGTTAAGATACAGGGCCAGTTACCAATTAAAAAGGCAAAGGGTGTTAAAGCCTCAGCGGTGAAAACCACAATTACCTTTGACGACTATATTCGTTGTCTTCAGGAGAATACAACAGTTAGTCGAAAACAAAAGAATATTTGCAGTCGCCTTCATATCATAAGGACAGAGACGGAGGAAAAGATCGCTTTGAGTCCGCATGACAATAAGCGGTACTTGATTCCCGGAGAGACTAATACTCTTCCATGGGGTCACTATATGATAGATGAATACCAGCTTCTCGAGGAAGGACCACCTGAAAAGAGAGCAAGATCAGAGTCTAATTGAGTAAGTAAATTATATGAGAAATAATAAGTTATATATTAACCGCACTTATTTTGTTTACAGAAATTGAGCAATCACTAAACTGAGCCGCTTCGATTCAGACTCCCCACCACTCACAAACCAATGTGTTCCCCCACCACTTTCATAATTAATGAGCTACGTCTCCCCACCATCATGCATGACCAATCAGATGTGAATAGAGCCGCCGTCGCCGCTGGTAGTCATAGTGGGGGAAAGGGTACTTAAGAACGATGAGCTCTCTTGAGAAGTCATATTGTTCGTCGAGCTCTAAGTGAAATGGATGTTATTAACAAGATTGCCAGAGGAGGATTCCTCCCATCGAAGAAGATGTCTGAACTGGAGACAGGAAAGAAGTATAAGGTGACATCCTTACGTCAAGTCAACACCAAGTATGGATTGAAACTAGTGTCAACCCTTGACGATGAATTTCAAGTATTCCTTCCTGCTCGAGTATCAGCTGCTTTGGAGAAGGATAAGGAGACCTTTGAAAGTATGGCTATTCAAGCTAAGGAAGGTAAATTAGCCTTTATAGCACAAGGCAATAATGCAATGGAATTTTGTATTGTATAAATTTGTTCTGTAAATAAAGTAAGGAAGTTAGTGGAGAGGTAAATAACTGTGGTTGTACCTCACAGATGAGAGCGATGGTCGGGGCTCTCATCACTTCCATACTCCTTACCCCACCCCACCTCACTACTTTAAATACAGCGGAGAGGGAGGTGTACATAAGAAGACGACGTGGTCTGGAGAGAGATCATTCTCATCAACTGATCGTCGAGTGAACCTCACAATGGATTATAGATTTGAAGAAGCAAGACTACGGAGCTTTGAAAACTGGCCCTTGGGTTACATACAACCAACGAGCCTTGCAGCTGCAGGATTTTACTATACAAATCAAATCGACAGGGTGCGATGCTTTGCATGTGAAATAGAACTTTGCTACTGGGATGAGGGAGATGATCCGATGGTGGAGCATCAGCGATGTGGTGGACGATGTCCATTTATACGCAAAGTATCTTGTGGTAATGTACCAATTAGCGCAAATCATACATCACCTTCTCGTGATGTTTGTGGACCTTATAAGTCGCATAATGCAGCACAAAAGTCAAACAAAACTATTGATGACAAGCATATCTGCAAGATATGCTACAACGCGGAGCTTGAAGTAGTATTACTTCCTTGCGGTCATATTATTTCCTGTGAAAAGTGCGCATTAAAATTAAAAAATTGTGCTATTTGCCGCAAAACGATCGATAATACTGTACGCGTCTTCTTTTCCTGAGCTTCTTGTTTGTGTGTCTATCGGAGAGGTAACTTGAAGATGGTTGTATCTCACGGGTGAGGGCGTGGTTGGGGCCCTCACCACAAAAAAAAATCACATATCAGTTTTCTTTATCCAACTGTTGTGAGATTTATCGAATCTAAGCCACTTAACATAGACTTCATTCCCTCGTTTCTTCAAAACTTTCTCCACGAGATATATATCAGGATACTTTGTTTTTAGCAGTTCTTGCTCATAAAATCCTCCGCTTATAGGCTTATCTTGATAGTCCTTTAGTTGATATGTTCTAGGATTAGTTGCTACAACTCTACTCACTGTAAATATCTCTGTTGACCAGTTGGGCGTGTAACCCTTCTCGAAAACTTGCTTAACTTTACTCAAGCGAACAGTGTCTCCTACTTTAAATTTAGCTTTTTTCGCTTTAGCAATTGGCTCAGCGTAACGTTTCTGAACTTGAATCTGATTATTATTCGTAACTTCGTTAGGCTTCATTCCAATCGTTCGGTGCTTGGTATCATTATACTTTTTCAGTAAATCAGGTAAGATATCTAACCACTTATAATTTCCTTGAAGACTGAATTGCAACCACATTTTAGTTTTTAACGTACGATTGAAACGTTCACATATACAAGCTTTAAGATTGGTATACGTTGAATACAAATTGATCTTGTACTGTTTCATCAACTTGTCAAAAATCGTATTGTAGAACTCTTTACCTCTGTCTGTATGTAAATTTTTCGGTACTCGACCTTGCTGCAATGCGGAGTTTAACGCTGCTGCAACTTCCTCTCCAGTCTTTCTCTTTACAGGAACAGCCCATGCAAACTTGGAGAATACATCGATAACTATAAGAAGATATCTACAACCTTTATTTTCTTTAGCGTAAGGTTGCATCTCTACTAAATCAGCTTGCCATGTTTCATCTAATCCTCGCACATCAAACTTTCGTCGTGGGTAATTGCGACGAGCGGGCTTGTGAAGTTCTTCAACTACTGCCTTTTTATGCTCCATGTTATACAACTACAGAGTGAATATTGCTCATGATTTTATTGCACTCCTTTTTATAGCCTCAATTGTCATCTCCTGATTCAACAACTTCGAATCAATTTCATCTCTGTGTGCCTCTACTAGAGAATCCAAATTCTTGAGATCTTGCTCCAAACGAGACGTTAGATTCTTAATTTTTTGTATTTCTGCTTGTAGAGTTTCCAAGTTGACTGCTTCATCCTGCTGAAGAGGAGACGCCAAATTGCAAAGCCTCGTATTATCCAGGTCATAGTGGCCTTCTGTAGTGATCTTGAATCCAAAACCAGGAGGTCCGCGACTACCTTCGCTTTTCTTGAGATTACGTCTAAATACATCAACGCTCATCTTTGAAATGATGATGAAAGTTTTATACGTTCAATATATATACCCATCCTCACGTAGCTCTTCAATGATAGAATGAATTTCATTAATATGACTAGGATTACCAGCTGATTGCTCAGCTACAAGCAAACGAAGTCTGTCAACTAACTCATTAGGATCGTTCCAGTATACATAATCCATTTGAGTATTTTGTCGAGCAATTTTGTATCGAGGTAGAGCTTGCCTCTTTAATAGCGCTCCTCCCCTTTTCTTAAAAAGTGGTGCTATGATGTTGGTATATTTTTTACTGTTATGAACTCGAATCGATTCACTATTTTTATGCTGTTTCTTATGAGCATACGTCGTCTCGAGGATAGTTTGATAAGTTTTTAGATCAGTTTGGTTATAATTTTTAGGATCTTTAGTTATCAGTAACTCCATCAAACCATTAGTTTTCATGTATCTTCCATCTTTCACTTTGATGCTTTTATCATCGAAGATAATGGGAGAATCACCTAACATCCACTGCCCATTCTCCTTTCGAATTCCGTAAATTTTATCAATATCCTTTTTATGCTTCAACATCTGAATATACTTATCTTTTTCATAATCTTCTTCTTCTTCTTCTTCTGTAGCACTAGCAGCTGTTTCAAAATTATCATCATCTATCTTTGCTACATTCTCTTTATTCAAAGTTTCATCAAAACTATCATCATCATCGTCATCATCATCATCATCATCATCATCATGAATACTGTTGTCGAGTTTCATTTTCGGTTTCTTTATCACAGTATTATTGAAAGAAGAAGAAATCTTCTTTCGTTTAGAGGCTGATGACTTTTGTTCAGTAGTAGTAGTTGTTGTAGACACAAGCTGATGTAGAGGATTGACAGTTGGCTTAAATGTATCTTCGACAACTCTTTCAAAATCATCTTTTTCCGCCTTCAACATGCTATATTTGCGCTTGACTGCATTTTGAGCCTGCACAAGCTGCTGTAGAATATTTTTTTCTTTTTCAATATCACTCATGTTGTTGTTAATTCTTCAATCGATAGAGACAGACTGTTGGTTTTGCTACATCCGTGTTATATTTATAGCAAAGCAGTCAAAACCTTTCTGTATTACCCTTCTGTATCTACCACCATTAATTGGACTATCTTTATCAATCATCAAAAATCCATGCTTATCATCAGACCAACACTTTGAGCATAAATCCTTAAACTGTACAAAGTTCATATCGGAATTAACATGATCATCATACAGATGCTTGAGATTTAGATCATCTTGTCGAAAGATAACCAACAGATTTACATTGTCACGCACGAGATGCTTTGGAACTTGTGCATAAGATTGACAAAGGTAGAAACAGTCAACTTTTTTATGTCTACCCATACAGTAATATGCTTTGATGTTGTTTTGCTTCTCGCAAGCAACATCGTCAAATATCATGATTGAGTTGGGAAGAGCACTATCGGGGGCTATAACATCTTCATGATCACTGAATAGAAAATACTGTATACCCTCTAAAGGTTCTAGAAGATTTTTTAAAAATTGATATTTTGATTGATTCAGAGACTTTGAGTACACGTACTCATTCTCGAATCTGACACCATTGGGATGTGTAATGAGAGCAAGTAAACTGTTAGTTTTACCACAATTTGATGGTCCGCAAAACACAGCTCGAATACTGTCTGGCAGCAAATCCCCATGTCGCTTTATTCTTTTTTCAGGTTCTGCAATAACGTCAAAATTCGCTATTGGAAGTTTAACTGCATACTTTTTGAAGTTCATTGTTAGAGAGAGCTGATTGACAACTGATGATGAAGAGTATAAATAGAGCGCTTTTATACTCTCCAACATCAGTTGTTATTTAGCCTTACAGGTGTGATGATAATATACAAACGACGTGGTCGTGGATTCGTTAATCATCTTATCAATAAGCTACCAATTGAACTTCATTTACCGGGATATCAGTACTGTGGACCTGGTACTAAATTAGCTAAACGTCTTGCTCGAGGTGATCCGGGAATTAACCCACTTCAAACAAATCGCAAAGGAATGAATGTAGTTAATGCCAGTCATTTCGATCATTGTAATATCAGTAATGTAAAACTATTTCTCAATTTGCAATACTACCCTTATGGAAATCTAAATCTGGATATAGATCGTAATCAATACTCTATGCTTTACGATATGTATGCAAATTTTCAAAGTGCATACTATGATAAGAGTGTTGAACCTATGTTAAAAAAGATACACTTTATCACTTTTCTTCCTCTCATCGTGATTGATTGCTCAAAGCAAAATGAGTCTTTGAGGAATGCATCAGTCGATCTCCGTCTCGAGTTCGAATCAAAAGAGAATTTCCCTGCAGGGACATCTGCCTACTGCTTGATTCTACATGATCGTATAGTTCAGTATAATCCTACTAATGGTGATGTAAGAAAACTTGTTTGAACTTTTTTGAACAAGATTGAACTTGTTTTTTAGAAACAGTGGAGGTAGTAGTGGGGATACATGTATAAAGAAGAGAAGCAACCTCAGTCGAGTATCATTCAACATGGAGTACTTGATTGATATGCAAGGCTTTAAGAAATCAGGTAATGACTTTATTCTCAAAGAGCTTGCTATAGTTTCTCTTCAAGATCAAAGTCAGCCGCTGGTTCTACACTTTAAGGAACCTTTTCCATGGCGTCGACTTACTGATAAATACAAGCGGCAGAATACATGGTTAGAACATCATTATCATGGTTTATCATGGACATCTGGAGATGTTGAGTATACAGAAATTGGAAAGATACTTCGAGAAGCTTTACACGATTCGAAGAGAGTTCTAGTGATGGGATCGTTAAAATAGGAATGGTTAGAACGTTTTAAATTTAACGTTATTGATATAGCTGAAATGGGATACCCACCTCTGGACAAGATCAAACTTGTAACAGTATGTAATCATCATCATGGAGCTTATAAATCCTGTTGTGCTCTTCACAACGTGCAACTTATGAAGAAATATATGATAGAATTGCATCAACCTTTAGCTAGAGCAATGGAGTGGGAGTGAATTCAAGATGGTAGAAGGTGATAATTAAGTAGAAAAATAATCGGAGAGGTAATAGTGAATTGGTTGTACCTCACGTATAGGAGCGATGGATGGGGCTCCTATAAATACAAAACATCATTTGGTATAAGGATCATTATGCTAGTAAACATTTTACAGTAAGCATCTCTGATACATTTGTTCAACAATGGATAAAAGCAAAGGTGAAAAGAAAGAGGTGGAATACTGGAAAGATTCTGATTTCACAAAACATTTACTACAATATTCGTCGAATATTGGTAAATATCCGAAAAAACAAGGATATGAATCATTTAGTCCTTGTACGTCAAAAAAAACTCTGCATTCAGCTCGTATTCATCAAACACTAACTCTATGCCTGATCGGGATGGCTATAAAAATATTTAGAATGGTCGATTCTCAAAGCATGAGAGTAGTGTAATTTTTTTTTCAAACAATCTAAAAATTATGATCTGAAGAAATTATTCATGATTTTGTAAAGATTGAAAAATAATTTTTATTTTTTTTTTTTTGAGGAAGGGTGGAGGCCCCTGCCACGCCCCCACCTGTGAGGTACAGCCATTATAGCTACCCCTCCATGTCTTCCTCAAAAGCGAGAGAAAGATTCTAGAGATGGGTTTGCTTGCGACACCAGGGTCCTGTCTCCTCTAGAGGAGGAGCCAGTCTACTGCGCGGCTCACTGGGTAACAGCTTCTGCATTCTCGTTCGAGGATGCTGATGCGGGTTGCCTAAGGGAATATATTCCCTAACAGCTAACCGCAGCCGCTCCCTAACCGACTGCAACTTGGCCTCAGAATCATGCTGATCTTTGGGTCTCTCGTTCTTAAGTACAGGATCTGTCACAGCTGACAGTTCCTGTAGCTTAAGATAGTTGAGAATGCTCCACTCATCATTATGTGACTCATCCAATATTGGTAGAGAAGCCATGATGCTGAGGGTATGCATGCTCACTCCGCCTTCGCCTTATTTAACCTCTTTATTCTGCTACTTTGATTGTAGGTGGATATAATTTACTCATTGTATTAATGAGATACACCACCTAGTGGATTAGTTCGCACAAACCAGTCCGAATCTATTCAACTATACATATATATATACGGTTATATAAACATATATAAGTCTTCGGGATAAAGACGTTGTCCCTATCGATAATGTAGTAATCTACTACTGTTCTTGAAAACTAGTCCGAACCTGCTATATAACATATACAAGACTTATAGGGTAAAGCAGTTGCCCCCTATCGGTAAAGCAGCTATCGCGATCGATAAACAAGAGATCTCTCGATCTCGCGGTCGGCATCCAAACGCAAGATCTCATTTTTCCAGGCATGTGCCAGAACTAGTGTGTGCTGGTACTGGCCTGTGCTGGTAATGGTATAGGATTCTGGTGTGCTGGGAATGCCTGTGCCAGAACTGGTCTGTGCTGGTAATGGTATAGGATTCTGGGGGCTGTTCTGGGAATGGTACAGTACGTATAGGATTCTGGTGTGCTGGGAATGCCTGTGCCAGAACTGGCCTGTGCTGGTAATGGTATAGGATTCTGAGGGCTGTTCTGGGAATGGTATAGTACACCTACTAAAATTCTATTTTTGATTGTTAAGTTGATTTGAAAGCATTTTTCAGCTTAGATGTAAATAGAAAAAAGTTACATTTTATCGAGCTCATAACTTTTCTATTCAACTTTTTTTGTAAAATGCTTGGAATTAAATCTATAACCTGAAAATCGTTTTAGCCATTTTTCAAAATAACCGTATAATTAATGTATACATAGGATCGGACCCAAAAGTTGACTGTTCGTATTAGCACTAGGGAACTTTGTAAAAAACTAGCACGCCAAGGTCTTTCTGTCCTTTGGGCGATAAAATAATCTAAATAGTATGTGCCGCTACCGAAAGACAAAATCGGCAAGATGTTGCCAACGAACAAAAGACGAGAAAACTACTTCTCCGCCATCCCCCGATCTAGCGCTGACCAAGCGCTTCGCTCTCCCATGCGCCGTCGGACTTCACCTCAAGTCCATAAGTATAGAGCAAAGAACTAATGAAGCGAGGAGAGGGATGAGGAGAGGTAAGACCAATTAGTGGGAGGGAAAGTGACGAGCTCTCTCCCATGCATAGTTGCGCGTTCTCCGGCAGAACGTCTTAAGCCACTGAGTTGACCTGACGTGTTTTCAATAGTAAAGATTTTTCAGACACGACAGACTGACAATCGCGCTTCGCGCTCGCCCCATCCCCCGATAATCGCGTTTCGCACTCGCCTGATTTACTAATGCTCGCGTTTCAAGTTCGTGTGTTCTACCGATGCTTACATTTTGAATAGTATATTATTATACGGAATCGAGCCTAATTTTATACTGTCGCGATATTAACATAGAAAGTTTATAAAAAAATTTTGGATCGATTGGAGCTAATTTCGCAGAGATACTCGTGGCCCATGTAACGTCGTCACAGACTTTGTAAATTTTTCACGGGTTTAAAAAACAAAAAAGACTCTTCTCACGCTCGAGTTAGTAGACATTGACTTCTTCGAAATTTTAAACAGAAAATTAAACGTCCTGCGCTGGTACTTTATGATTTCTTTCAACGAAATATCTTGAAGGAAGTCATAAATAGATCCGAGCATGCAGACATACCCGTTGCATTACCCACGAAAAGAGTCAGTAAATAGTCTACGACATTTTCCCAAGGTTCTCTCCTATGAGGTCCGTGCAAGCGAGAATGAAAAAAAAACAGACTTTCCTTCGACAGAGATAAAGGCTAGGGCTATGCATACTGAGCGACACAGCTGCAAGCAATCAAACTGCAGACGTTCGACTCAAGTGCACCGCCTGCGCTCTTATCTTCCCACAACTATCCTATGTATTTGTACAAGAAACGTTTCTTCTTACTGCGATAGACTAAGACCATGCTAAAGGAATGTGTAAATGTTGTTCTTACACGGTATTATTTATACATCCCTCTTCGCATTGTCAACCATACACTTCCATGCTCCCAATTTAGTTAGGAAAAATGAATGTTTTACAGCACCGCAAAAATTTATTCTCGTATACGCCTAAATTCATCCAAGAACTTCAACGCACAACGAACTAGAATATTATTATTATTAGTAATTTAAGTAATTTAGCATTACAAATAATATCAATATTATCCACTCATATATCAATTCTTCTTAGTTAATTAATACATTCTTTTTTTTGATATCCAAGTCTAGAGTTTAGTATATTATACTCTGGTATACTTGTTTTGCTCCATGAAGCTATTATATTAAGTCCGAGTTCAGAAAACAACGACAAATCCTCGTTTCATTGAATTCAAATTGTTTTAAGTACCGTTAGATTAAATAAGAAGTGTTATTTTAATAATTATATACGGGGAATATAGACGCGGAAAAGAGGAAGCGGGATTTTTCTTTTAGGCTTTTTCCATTGGAAAAATTCGGGGGAGGGGCCAATCTTCAAAAATTTTAATTGGAAGGTCCCTCTCCGAAGGCTTTTCCAGAGGAAAAACTGAGCTTTAGAAACCTTCGAGCGATAGCGATACGTCTCAAGGAAACACTCTGACTCCCGCCGCCGTGGTGAGCAGACAAACGAAAAGTTTCCTCGTGTATTGCAACATATTTAAAATAAACTCACAATAAACAGATATCAGTGTTAACGTCAATTTATTCGGTACCTAAGAAAGAAAAACCCAAAAGGAAATATTCCAACTAAATTCACAGAACCTTTCATAATAAAAGGAACCGCGCTCGCGAATCTCCAAGACCATCATAGCCAAGGCCGATCTGGAGAAGAAGAAAAGTAAGTCACCTAATAAACTAAACTATTTCCATATTTTACTTTTTCTTCCTAAGGACACTTTTCCTTCGCGCTCTTTCTCCTGTTTGAAGTAGGAGCCAGTGCCGGTGGCTCGGTAACGTCCCTTCCTTTTAAGCATAGCAAACCCAGTCGTCCACTTCTCGGGCATAAATTGCCGTTGAAGTGACAAAAAGGTTTTCTCAAAAGAATTAAAGAAAATTGTTAAAATCAGTTCCGCGTAATAATCTCCCTTAATTTGAAGGTGTTGATCGCTCAGGCCCAAAGCCGTTGCGATCTCTACATTTAAATTAAATAAATTCCCGGCTAAAGGAATTTACTCACCCTTAAAACAACATGCAAGCATTAACTCTATAGATGTTTCCCCTATTTTACCGTTTTAGAATTTTTCTCTTCCTCGTTTTGAGTAGACTAGCCTAGAGATAGCGCAACCCGAGCTATACTCATACGAGTCGACTCAAAAGGAGCAAAAGTTTTTTAAAATCTACAACTTTTTTTGTATATATAAGAACTGCATCCTCATAAATTTTCAGCCCGATGGGTCGAAAATTGGCTGAGATATCGCAGGTTACAATTTTTGCGATGATAAAACTATAAAGCATTCCCGCCTTATGGTCGTACCTAGAAAGTTCGCTCAATCACAGTCGATTTCTGTGAGATAAGTGAATTTCAAGCCATGTTTTGGTAAAAATGCATATAAAAATACACAAAACGTGCTCGCATTTGCAATATAAATCAGTTTTCCAAAAACTCAAAAGGTTGCTTTTTCTATCTTTTAAGGCGAGTATTGTTCGGTCCGATCGTCAAAAACTAAGGCAGATACGGCTTATTAGATATTTTTGAATGAATAAACTATATGGCTCTCCTGTGTTGCGGTCATTTCTAAAAATCAAGTGTAGAGGTAATACGTAAGTTGCAGATATATTTAGTAATAATAAACCCCAAAAAAACCTTTTCAAGGTAAAAGGTTGGCAAGTATAAGGTTGTTTCGTCATTTAAATTATAGAATAATTTTCAAACCCTCCACAACCCTTATGCAGCCAAAATTCAAAGTGTTTGTTCTATCATCCAAATTAAAGGTTTTCAAACTCGCCATAGCCCTTCTATCCCCTTGACAAGACTTTATATGTTTATACACATCAACTTGGAAAATCTAAATCTTTCATCAATAAAATATATGTATGTACGTAAACCGCTTCATATTAAGGGTCCATTGAACCGACAACCATTCTTTTAGTATCACTTCACTACCTTTGATTTTACGAAAATTCTAGTTTTAATTTTCAGAAAAGAAAGTTGTGATATCAATAAATAAATTGGCAAGTTTTTTTTATAAAAAGCCAATCGTGTTGAAATAAATAAATAAATAAGTGAGCGTATAAATACAAAAATTAATATGTAGAATAAAAATTATTGAAGTGCAAGGCAACCCTAAAAAAACGTCTTTTTGATGGTGACTGCATTTAATGTTATAAACTACATTAGCATTATTGTATGTTGATTTTTCAATGTAATCGCTTATTCAAAACATAACACAATAACAATGTATTCAAAAGCCTACACATCGAAGTCCTTAAAACTAATATTAGATTTTATTATTAATTAAAATTAATATTAGATTTTTCGTAAAATCAAAGGTAGTGAAGTGATACTAAAAGAATGGTTGTCTGTTCAATGGACCCTTAATACAAAGCGGTTTACGTACATACATATATTTTATTGATGATAGATTTAGATTTTCCAAGTTGATGTGTATAAACTGTCACGTACGAGCAATACGCTCAGGTGACTACTGTGTCCGGTGACCAGGGCTAGCGATGCACCAAGTGCAGCGTCAGCAGGGAACGCGCCTGCCGAGAGTTTCTCACGGCCAAGGAGTGTAAGCTTGCACTTTGACCGTGAGATGGCGAGCCTATGAGCTACGTTTCGTGAACTGTGCCGGCAGATACCCGGCGACGCTCGAACAGTGCAGAGCTCCTCCTGGGAAGAGTTAATGGACCGCGAAACAGCTGTTCCAGGACACGCCGCACAGTGCACTGAAAATGGAAAAAAACGATCAAAAGTCCCGCTTCAAGCGAATTGCGGGGAGCGCCCGTTCAATCTGCCTTGTCGCCGCGTTGCTATATGACGCCTTCGTCGGTGCCGGCGCACAGTGGGCTGAAAATGAAATAAATCGATCAAAAGTCCCGCTTCTAGCGTATTCAAATTCAAAATTGGTCTAAGTGGTCGCATTTTGTTCGTATTGTTATAGCCCTCAAACAAATGAGTATCGCCGAATGATCGCAATATATATATATATAGGTATATCAATGACGATATATGAGGAATTTTACCTTTACTTTTATTTTTGAGGGCATATCTTGAGGCGAACTATACTAGTTTCATTTATTAGATCATCTCAAATAAGAAACTGGTGTGCACCTATCCAACACCATATACTAACAAACAGCTACAGGCAAAAAACCGAAAAAAAATCAACACGATTTTTGCACTTTTGATCAAATATACTGCATTATCTACCGTAAAAAATTTTTTTGATTTTTTTTGTAATATACTGTCTTAAAGCACATAAAAAGATCTTCAATTTGCATATAAATTTGTCGAAATTGGATACACTGGTCAAAATTTATTCACGTTTGAAGACAACAAGCTTTGCCTCAGGTGTTTGCGATATGACTCCATTTTACGTTTTTTGTCAAATCCTTTTAACTTTTGATCTAGGTATTCGTTTTCAACGGTTCATAGTTTAAATTGAAGGTCTTTTCTTATACTTATCCGCCAAGTCTAAATTCGATTTTTTTAATGTAGTGAGCTATATGTATGCTTATCAAGTAGATCGTTTTTTGAAAGCATATGTATAGCACACCACATGATACGCAATTTTTTTAGACTAAATAGCAAAAAAGTAGAATATAAGAGCTTTAATTTAAGCTATTAAACTTCATAAATGCGCAACTGAATCAGAAGTTAAAAGCATTTGAAGAAAAGAAAAATCTTTGTATTTTGCTAAAATAGAGCTAATTCATGGAAAAAAGTAATAATATTTGCTTTTCTTTAAATTGTCGTATTTTCCTATCGAATCAATTGTTTTCAAAGTTTAATAGCTTTATTTAAAACTGTTTTCTTCTAAATTTTTTCTTGTTTAGCTAAAGCTTATATTTCCAATGCGGTAAGATATATATATATATATATATTAGGCTGCCACGTTTCAGACCGACTCTTGAAAATTTCAAATGCGGAAAGCCATACCATTGGGGGGACTCAGTGCGAGTACAACGGACTTTGAATTTTTTAAATCGAATAATATTTAGTAGCTCCCACGCGATTGCAAAGATCTGTGACCTAGTGTAGGAGCGTGTCTGAAGAAAGTAACGAGCAGTGGAACCAAACAATAAGCATCATTATCCTGGGCATAAATACTCATTAGATTTTATGGTAGGGTCCGGGTTTTCGGGGCCTAGGAAACAAGACACAGGCCAACCCGTGAGGGCGAGTGAGAAGCATGGGAAAATATATAAGTGCGAGAGAGACAGACGTCAAAAAAAATGGTCAGGCCCATCGACAGTCCATGCAAAAGAAACGAGAGAAAGTTGAGGGGGAGAGGGGAAGTTTGTCTCTGACGCACTTATGCATTTTCCTATGCTTCTCACTCGCACTCACGGGTTTTCCTATATCCCGCCTCCTCGTAGTCCTTACTATACCTATACTATATACTGTACAGAATATAGATATACTAATGCTCATATCGAAATACACATCGTGACGTCACGGGATATTTCAATGCGCTGTGTCTTCGTAAATAAATGTTTGATTGAGAAAAGAAAAAATACGCATTGACTATTTTACAATATTCTATGAGATAGACCTACTACATTCTATTTTCATGTAAACAACATATTTTTTCCTACCTGAAGTTGCAACAAACTTTTAGCAATTCAAAATGCCTCATGTTTGCTTTAATAAATGTAATATTAAAATTTGGTTTTATTCTATAAATATGCATTTTTTAAAAATTTAAATCATTAACATTTTTACTAACAAATTTAAATTATCTGATTTTATAAAGAAAACAGAGGAGTATAGCTAAAAATGACAATAACGTCATTATTCAATTGTAAAATCACATTGAATTCTTAACGCAAACCTATAACCGTCGTCAATTTATATTTTTCATATGATTATCTATTCATTATACAATTAGAATATGTGATCCTTAAAATCATAAGTGGTTTTATTGATTATTATTAACTTCATTGGTTTTTCATTAGGAACTTTGCAAAGCCATGTCGAACTGGCAAATTTCAGCGCAGATAGCAGAGAAAAGCAGTAACCCTCCCGTAGGCTTAAGCGGGCGTGATTTATTATCTATACCTCTCTTCGTTTCTGCGTATTACTTTTAGTACCTCTGCGTCAACTTTCGCTAGCTATAATCTTTCTGCAGAAAGGACGAGCATGTAATTCTCTCTCTCTTTCTCTCCCTCTCTCTCGTTCTGCGTCAGATTTGGCTATAATTTATAAGTAACGAAGGTCGAAGGTACGCACTACGCCCCTCATTTTCAGTGCAGGGAAACTGCAAATGAAACGAGCGACCGTGAGAGGTATGTAGAACTGTCATTTGGCCTGCAACAGTGAAGCAGTGCACTTCGTACATACAGCGCGCTGTTTAATTTCCGCAACGTAAAATAAAGTGAATAAAGTATTTTTCGTTATTCATCACTGTTGATTGTTCAACATGCCAAATTCCCGAGCAACTACAGAAATTGCTATCGTGGGTCATACACAAGAGGACCTCCGAGGCTCGAAGCTACCGTCCAATCGTGAAGTGTTGCAGACGTATTACCATCAACTAAGACATGGTAAACAACCACATCGAAGATCTGCAACCATAGCAATAAGAAAAGTTGTTATTTTTTGGGAGTATGCTGGGATTCCCATTCACAAAGAATGTGACTGCATCAAGAAATTAGAAAAAATCCACCGAGAGCACCAGTTGGTCATAAAACACTTAAAGAGCAAAAGTATCGCGCAGTCCATTAAACAAAGCAATTTCGCCTGCAAATTGGATAAATTGTTTGATATTTCAAACGGCGCCAAAGCTAGTGAAATGAAGGACAAGGACGCTTTTGATTTTTTGGTGGCTCAACAGAATAGGAGCGGCAACCTTAAAAACATCATAGACACTGCTGATTTCAAAGACTCAACCGACAATGAAAAACCTTGAGGGGGTAAGTACTCAATAAATATACTGATATTTTATGTACTGAATTACAAATTTTATTTGCTACTAAAATGTTTATTAGAATTGCAAAAAAACTAAAGCAGATTTAGGGATGCTAATTCGACCAAACTTATTTTCTAATCAATTTACCTCAAATTAAACAAAGAAACAGCAAAACATGATGAAAATTGACTGATTTACGGTCTTTTTTTCCGGGCGTTGCGTTTTGAAGTATGACTTCCAGTTTTCAACTGAAAGTGTCCGAAACCGAAAACCGTACCTCAAATCGCAAGGCCCGGAATAAAAAGTCGTAAATCAGTCAATTTTCATCATATCTTGCTGTTTCTTTTTTTAATTTGAGGTAGATTAACTAGAAATTAAGTTTGGTGAAATCGGCATCCTTAAATCTGCTTTAGTTTCTTTGCAAATCTAAAAAAATTACAAATATCGTGGAAATCGTGTTTTTTTTAGAATTGCAAAAAAACTAAAGTAGATTTAGGAATGCCGATTTGACCAAACTTAATTTCTAGTTAATCTACCTCAAATTAAAAAAAGAAACAGCAAGATATGATGAAAATTGACTGATTTACGACTTTTTATTCCGGGCCTTGCGATTTGAGGTACGGTTTTTGGTTTCGGACACTTTAATTTACATTAATTTTATTTGTTTTTTTTTCAGGAGTTATTGTTCGAAAAGCTGAGCAGTCTAAGCAAACTAATATGTCGACTAGTTTGTTGGACTGTATGCTTCCCGAGGATGATCTGGACTCTTTGAACCAGGCATTCGAATGTGAGTCTGAGGAAGAAGACGAAGAATTTTCGATTCTTGGCCGTTCAAGAGAACCGAAGAAAAGAAAAATTCTTACGGGTGATATTACTCTTGCACTTGATCG
The DNA here is from genome assembly GCA_018906965.1 of Philotrypesis tridentata. Lineage (NCBI taxonomy): Eukaryota > Metazoa > Arthropoda > Insecta > Hymenoptera > Pteromalidae > Philotrypesis > Philotrypesis tridentata. The sequence goes on from JACCIB010000256.1 coordinate 55,327, forward strand.
CGCAAGGGTAAGCAATCGGGATGCCGCCCGAATTTACGTAGTGATGGCGCACAATTTTGGCATCGATATAGATGAACTGTTGGTGAGTTCAGAGTCGATTCGCCAAGCACGGATACGTCATCGGGGAAGCCTCTCAAACGACATTAAAGACTGTTTTGCTGCTGGACATGCTGAACGTCTTTTTGTGCATTGGGATGGAAAGCAGTTCCAGGATCCGGACAACAATTATGGGAAAATTGAGAGGCTTCCCGTTTTTGTAACTGGCGTGGGAACGAAGCAAATGATCGGTATTCCCAAGATCTCCAGAGGAACGGGAGATGAGCAGGCCAAAGCAGTCGTGAAACTGCTCACCGAATGGGAAATTGCTGACAACGTATGCGGCCTAGTATTTGACACGACGGCACCTAATACCGGTGCCACAGGTGGAGCTTGTGTCTTAATTGAAGAAGAATTAGGACGCAAGCTTTTACAGTGTGCTTGTAGACATCACGTCTATGAGCTCACGCTGAAATCAGCTTTCGAGCAGTCTCTAAACTGTACATCTGCTGGTCCAGATGTACAGATTTTTAAGAGATTTCAGCACGAGTGGCACCGTATAGATACGGATAGCTTCGTGTCGGGAATCGAGGATATTGAAGATTTTCAACATGTAAAATACGAAGCGCAAGTAATTCTTGATTGTGCAATGCAACAGCTTGAGGTAAAATTCATATTATTAAATATAGCTATTTCTAAATTAATTTACAGTCTAATACAATAAGAAAACTTCATTTTTTTCAGACTTCATTTGCCAGAGCTGATTATAAAGAACTTTTGGAACTTATAGTCCTATTTCTGGGAGGAAAATTGGAAGGAAAATTGAAATTCCGGGCTCTCATCCCCATCCATTATGCTCGTTGGATGGCGAAGGCGATTTATTCGCTTAAAATATTTTTATTTAGAAAACAGTTTACTTTAACTGCAAATGAGTTGGTCGGTTTCCGGAATATGTGCCTTTTTATTACATTAGTATATCAAAAGGCCTGGTTTAAAACCAATATTCCAGAAATCGCACCAAGGGTAGATCTACAATTTGTAAAAGATCTAAAAAAGTTCAGCAGTATCAACAAAAAAATTTCTGATGCTGGTCTAAAGAAATTCAGAAATCACTTATGGTATTTAGGAGAAGAGCTAATCGCATTAGCACTTTTTGATAATGAAGTATCTGAAGAATGTAAAATTTTAATTTGCGATGCGATTAACTCAGGTCTCTTAAATGACGATAAGTTTTCTCAGAAAGCAGACTACAATATATTGGAAAAATATGCGTTTGATGACTTAACTTTAGATAAGTTTGCGAGTGGTCAAACCATTAATTTTTTCAATAAATTGAAGTTATGCACAAATTTTCTGAACGTTGATCCTGAACATTGGGAAACTAGAGAGGATTTTAGATCAGCAAAAAAGGTTGTACATGCTCTGGAAGTAGTCAACGACCATGCAGAAAGAGGTGTACAACTTGCCTCTCAGTTTAATTGTTTCTTAAGCAAGAAAGAAACCGTTAAACAAAATATAATGCAGATTGTAGAGAAATATCCAGAACTTTTTAAAAATTGCAATCGAGATACATTGAAAAAGACAGTACGAGATTTTATATTTAAAAATAAAAACTAAATTAAGTTAATTATAAATTAAAACAGTATAATATAATTTCTTCTAACTTCATTTTTATGATTGAAGTATGTTATTAGTAACTTATTGTAAATGACCCTAAAGTCTGGACTTCGGGCCAGGTCGGGAACATTGTTATTATTGCAAAAAAATTCTGAAAAAGCACGTTTTTTTAGTTTTTCGTGAATAACTTTTTTGTAACTCATTTCATGTAAAAAACGATAGAAATGAAAGTTGTTCAGAATTGAATTTTGTATAAGATATGGATTTATATGGATGAATTGCATTACTATCATAATATAGATATTAATATTCAGCATAAAAATGTTTGGTAGTGCAATATATGCATCTGTAAGTTGTGTACATAGCCGAAAAAATTTTTTTTTGAGATAAATTATTAATTTGGGGTGCTTGCATTGCACCTACAAAAAATAAATTAGTATAAAGTTGAAGCTGAGAACAAAGTGAGTACAATAATAAAATATATTTTATTATTAATTAAAATTTATTTAATATTTAATAATTAAAATTTATTATAAATATTAATTTATAATGAGTGTGATTTAATTTTAATGGAGCCACCCTGGATACTAGAATTTGTATGTTTCATTAATACGCAATTAATAGCGTAATTTTTTAGTTTAAAAATCTTAATCAAAGCATTATTTTGGTATACTCAAGTGATTAATAGTCTGCTTTTTAAAGGGTCATGACGGTGTTAACGGCTAAAAATTGAAGTTGGCTTTGTTAAGCTGTAAATAATTCCTAAAAATATAGTAAAATATAAACTTTAGAACATATTCTAAGAGTTAAAGCGAAATACATTTTTTGATTGCATGATCTATTAGGGAACCAACTAAGTACATTATTATAACAATAGATTTACCATGGTAAGCAGTTTTACAGAATTTTAAATTGGTTGATAATATCGATGTAGAGAGCTTCCATATAATAGCTATTTGAAATGCAAAAATATTTAGAGATACGGGAGATTACGAGTAACGTAATGGTGTAGAATTAATATTTAGTAAAGTTCATTAGGCATCAACAGTGTGATCAAAATTTTACCTGTTACTCGTGCAATAACATCAATATTATTAAAAAATTTTCGTGCCGTATTACCACTATTGGTATTGCCGAATCCTTGACTTGGCACATTGACTAAAATACTCAAATCCTTTTTGAGTTCGTTCTGAATGTGCTTCTTTCGCTCCATTACCACTGGATTACCTTTCGGAACCTTGCATTATATGAATATATAATCATAATTATTTAATAACACACATTTGGCTAACATTACTTTCAAAAACCTTTCAACTACATTTCTATAACATCTTCAAAATTAATTGTTAGAAAGCTATTTTATTGGAAAGAAAGCATAGGGCAAATATAATTATCAAAAATAATATCTATCTTTTTTTGGTATTTCAATCATTCTATAAAGTGAGAGCCGGCCCCGAACATGGAATCGATCTCTCAATTTGTCTACTTGCGTAAGTATTGAATCGTCAACTAAAACGCGATTAATAACACTTAAAATACACTCATTGATATTGTTATTTAATGTAAAATTATTGGTGTCTATTGTAATTTTTAGGCTCCCCTCAAGCCACTCCGAGTTTTGTTTTGCGAAATTCTGTGCCGTTCACCTGCCTTTGGAGATTGCGTTCCACCTTTTATTAAATTATTATAAAAACTGTGTCGAAGTTTTTCCTTTATAATGTTTATCGCGTTGTCACTGCACTCTATATTTTTCGCACTTAAAATAAAATTTATCACAGCTTGTTTTTTGTTCTTCTCACTCAAATGCTTATTCTCGCTTAAGATAGAAAATAAACTGCTATAACTCACAGAGTATTCACACATAATGCACTTAATACTGACACTGATATTATATACTATAAGCGAGATGCGTGTGATATCGACGATAGTTGATAGCAAACTGAACGCATCAAAATTTGACATCTTTAACTTATCTTTATTCTTTGTGTATATGTTAGGATGTTTGTTTACCTGTAGCTGTAGCCACAGTCAAAGTCCGCCACTGGGTCAATGTCCGCCACAACCCATTCAGAACAATATATATGTCTATAGTCCTTCGATACACAAAACAAGCTATATTTATACACAGCACTGCACACGATCACAAAATGATATAGCCTAATTAAGAAAACGAATGTAGTATTGAAGCTACGATTGTTGCGGAGCGAGATAGATAGTTACTTCTATTGCACCTTCGAGTAGAACCCTATCTGACGTACAAAAATTTACACCGTAGTAGTTACATATGCAATTTAGTTTTTCTTTTTTTCGACTTAAGAGAGTCAGATTCTACACGTTTATCATAATATATTTTTAAGCGCACATAGTTATTTAGATATGCACCGAGTTTTACCCGCTAATTTTAAATCTAACTGTTCTATAGCTACATGTTACACGTAACATTTTGATGCGTACAATAAGCAATTCTTGCAGATATTCTCGTAGAATGTATGTATGCGATACATGAAATAACACGTATTTCAAAGTGGAAATTCCAATCTTAATCTTACTAATGTCTTATAATAATTAATTTCTTGTTTATTTAACAGTTTAACGATTAATTGAATGCATTGTCCTATTCTCGCATAGTATGTGCATGTGATACATGAAATAACATGTTTTTCGAGGTGCAGATTCCAATTTTTATCTTATTTATGTCTTATAATAATTAATTTATTGTTTATTTGACAGTTTAACGAATAATTGAATGTTGTAAAATTCTCGCATAGTATGTGCATGTAATAGATGAAATTATAAGTATTTCAGGGCGTGAATTCCGAATCTCATCTTATTTATCTGTTTTTTCGAAATTTTAACTTTATCTGTCAATGCTCACAACTTTTAATCTGATCATCAGATCTGATCATATTTTTTTTAAAATAAAAGCTCTGATCTACTCTTGTGCAGCTAGAAATTGTATTAAGATCCTCTAGACATCGATTTTGTCGTCGAATATTCGTTCAAAGAATGATCTACTTGATAAGCATACATATAGCTCACTACATTAAAAAATTCGAATTTAGATTTATTAGCGGATAAGCATAAAAAAAGACCTTTAATTTAAGCTATTAATCGTTGCAAATGAATGTCTAAATCAAAAGTTAAAAGGATTTGAAAAAAAAACGTAAAATGGACTCATATCACAAACACCTGAGGCAAAGCTTGTTGTCTTCAAACGTGAATAACTTTTGACTAGTGTATCCAATTCCGACAAATTTAAGACAGTATATTACAAAAAAAATCAAAAAAATTTTTTACAGTAGATAATGCAGTATATTTGATAAAAAGTGCAAAAATCGTATTGATTTTTTTTTCGGTTTTTCGCCTGTAGCTGTTTATTGGTATATGGTTTTGGATAGGTGCACACCAGTTTCTTATTTGAGATGATCTAATAAATGAAACTAGTATGGTTCGCCTCAAGGCGTGCCCTCAAAAATAAAAAGGTGCCACTTTTGGATCCGTTAGACTATGATTTCTGGTAGAATTCCTCATATATCGTCATTAATATACCTATATATATAATGCGACCATTCGGCGATACTCATTTGTTTGAGGGCTACAGCAATGCGAACAAAATGCAACCACTTAGACCAATTTTGAATTTGAATACGCTAGAAGCGGGACTTTTGATCGATTTATTTCATTTTCAGCCCACTGTGCGCCGGCACCGACGAAGGCGTCATATAGCAACGCGGCGACAAGGCAGATTGAACGGGCGCTCCCCGCATTCCCCGCGTGGCCCGAGGCGGACTGGCTGGCAACGTGTTCATCCAACGCCGTCACTGCCGCGAACACGCGAGCGGGAAGCCCCTCCGCTGGCAACAAGCCCGGCCCCAGTACAAGTAAACCCTGGGACGAACACCGCTGCACCCCACCGGCGGACGATCCGAGCTCCGGCCCGTCTAGCGAGTCGGACAACAGGCGCGCATGTAGGCCGCGATGCATTCTTGAGCGACGGCCGAAGATCGGAACCGGCAGCACCCCTAGGCCACCGTAAAAACCCGCGCAAGTCGCGCGAGAGAGCTACGGGCGAGCAGCTGCGGAGTCAGGCCGCCACCCCAACGTGACGGCGCGACAAAAATGCAAACGATATCGGCGAGCGAAACCGCGGATACCCTGAAAATGCGGCGAGACGGGACAGACACGGAGAATCTTCCCCCAGTCCACGGCGGCGAGAGGACGCCACGTTGTCCGACGGGCGTCGCGATCAGCGCAATAGGACATCTGACGGTCGCGGGCCCCGCTGTACCCCCGCCAGTGCCCCCACCATTCCCCCAACCCTCCCATCAATGCCAGCCGCCCCGACAGCCTCCTCAGGGCCCCGCAGCCCCTCACGGGGGCCCACCGCTGGCAGCGGCATTGCCGTCAGTAGCAACCATCGACCCGAGGCGTTACGCGCACTTTCCGCAGGCCGTCTGTATGATCCCCGCGTTCGACGAGGATGTAGATACGTTGTCGATCTTCACGACGGCGGTGAGAGAAGTGGTTAAGTCGTTCGGTCCGGAATTCGAACGCTTCCTCCTCCGGCAAATCGCAAATAAGCTGACGGGAAAGGCGACGCAAGGATTCCGCGCGCGGACAGTCAGGTACGGATCGGTAGAGGCATCGTTGCGCGAGCTCACGCTGCACTTCGCGAATATCGGCATTGCGGACCAATTGAGCGCGCAAATTCGAGCGATCGCCCAGGGAGTCGCGAGGGCGTCGGTGACTACCGCTTCAGAGTCGAGAAGCTGTATTACCGCTTAACAACAATAGTCGACACGGCGCCGTACCTATCCGAACTCGACAGAACAGCGCGTAGGCGACAAGCAGACTTCGATGTGCTAGAGCAATTTATGTATGGCCTTAGAGCGCCTCTGGACCACCTCGTCCGGGCAACGCGTCCTGCGTGTTGGAACGACGCATTCACGGCGGCCATCGAGCACGAGGCCAGGCTGGGAGCTCGCCTGCTGACCTCATCCGCAACGGGCGAGCAAAAGCCAGCAACACAGATAAGACGGGCGGCAGCCGGCGCCGAAAATGCAGATAAAGCAGAACAGCCACCCGAAACGAACGAGGTCAAGAGCGGCAACACCCAAGACGCGAGACCGAAGTCCTTCTGTTCGTACTGCGACGTTCCTGGCCACGCACTAGACGAATGCAGGACTCTTGTGCGAGACGCGGCGCAGAAAAGAATCAAGAATCCGCGCGGCGAGCGCAATAAGCAAGAGCCGGACCCGGGCGGCAACGGTAGAAAGTATAACAACCGCAGAGGAGACAGATTTCGCGGGAATGGCCAGCGGAACAGCAATAACAACAACAATAACAACAGCAACAACAAGGATGATACAAGGACGATCGCCGTGACGATCGAAGAGAAGGTGGCGACAACGCAAACAATCAGGGAAATACCAAGCAGAACGATCAGGCTGCAAAGCCTTTAGACTAATAAGACGCTCGTCTCGTTCCCCAGACGATGAGCGTCATACAAGGGAGAAGCAGAAGGAAGTAGTCACGAAAGTGACAAGAACGCAGAAGAACGATTCTAAGGAGATTTCAGCCAATGGCGTCCTCCCTAGTGCCATCGAAATCTCGAAAGCATCTGGCTCTCTCGCCTTCGGTAAGTATGTAACGGATAAAGTGACAAATATCATCACTGCGAAATCGACACAGGTCACCGCACCCGGTGTCTTCAAAAATCAACAGCAGGAAGCCTCCGGAGCCCCACAGCCGGATCAGACTTCATGCGAGGAGCAGTCAGTGCCGCCACCAGCTGTAACCGATGAGGTGTCGCCGGTTCCAGGTCGCGCCAGTCGTGACGTCGTATACTCTGCATGAGTATACGACGATTGAGAAACTGTAAAAGTCAAAAAGCCGACCGACGGCAACATCACCTTCATCGATACACGCTTAAAGATAAACCTAAAGTCAAGCAAGCCGGTAAGATCAGGACGCTACAGATTCCCACCCGCAATGAAAGAGCACATGATTAAAGAGCTAGCGAAACTCCGCGAGCAAGGAATAGTCGAACCATCCAATTCGAACTATTTATCTTCACTCTGGATAGTTCCAAAAAAGCCAGACGCGGAAGGCAACAAACGCTTCCGGTTGGTCACAGACTTTCACGCGCTCAACGAAGAAATGGAGGGCAGTTGCCATCCCCTGCCGTTCACGAGCGATATCCTCGAGCACTTAGCTGCAGCGTCGTACATAACGGTGATGGATTTGAAGCAGGGCTATCACCAGATCGAGATGGACCCGAAATCTAAACACTTGATGGCCTTCTACGTCCCGGATGGAAAATCCGGCAATCAGCTGCTCCAATTAAAGCGCCCAGCCATGGGGCTCAAGGAAGTCACAATAACCTTCACCCGTGCTATGAGCTTGGCGATGAAGGGCCTGCAGGGAGAAGAGGTCGAGGTTTACTTAGACGACTTGATGGTCTTCAGCGAAACGCTCGAGCAGCACGGCGACCGGCAAAGGCGCGTATTGCAGAGGTTAATCGACGCGAACATGACGCGCGAAGCCCCAGTGCTCGGCCACATAGTCGGCGGAGGTTTTATCAAGGCAGACCGAGCCAAAACTCACGCGATGGCCAACTATCCGGTTCCTACGAACGCGCATAAAGTCAAGCAAGCCCTCGCGTTATTTAACTACTATCGCCGCTTCATAAAGGACTTTGCTAAGATCGCCAGGCCCCTTTACGAAGTAGCGCAGCCCGAAGGTAAGTTCGCATGGGGCGAAAATCAGCAGCACGCATTCGAAACGTTGCGAACACTGCTAGCAAACCCGCCGGTGCTGAAGACACCAGATTTAGGCGAGCCATTCTTAATTTCGGTCGACAGCTCCAATTTCGCTCTCGGTTGTGTCCTCTCGCAAGGACCGCTGGGTGCCGACCAGCCGTGCGCGTTCGCTTCTCGCTGCTTGAAGGGCAGCGAGCTAAAGTACCCGACCTACGACAAAGAATTGCTCGCGATGGTCTATGCGAAGAAGCAGTTTCGGTGTTATTTTTACGGCAAGAAGTTCACCTTCGTAACAGACCACGAGGCTTTAAAACACTTCCATAACACAAGAAAGCCCGACTTACGTTTTAACCGCCTCAAGGCCGTATTGATTGGCTACGACTTCGATATAATTTACCGCCCCGGCAGCAAAAACGCCAACGCCGACGCTCTTTCCCGTAATCCAGTGTTGGAGCCAGGGCAGGTGAATCCGGAGCTGCCGGGCGAGCAGCTGTACCAATTGGCCGATAAGCAGATCGACGAGAGCCCTGACGAGGAGGCGGGAGCACTATCAAATTTCGTTTTCGCGCTATCAAGCAACCAGGTGCGAAAAACGAGAAGGTGCAGGCGATCACCGAATCGAACGCATCGACAGCGAACAAGCAGCAATCAAAGTAGCTCATCGAACGAATAACGATCTACGAGAAGGGCGGATTTTTGACAGTAAGAAACGTCGATAACGGTTTCTACCTCTGCCGGGCGTTACAAGTCGTACTCAGTACCACCGAGCCAATAGGCATCCGATGGCTGACAGAGCAAGCAAATGAGAATGACGTCTGCGTGCTCGATTACGCCGACAATATAAGATTCCAATGCATTCTAACGAACGTAACGTTGGAATCATTAGGCAGAGCGAAGTACGGACTCAGCCAAAACGAGCGTTTCCGGGTTGCCAGATCCTCCAGCAATCGATCGAGAATTTCGCCTTGCCGGACGAACGACAGAAAACTGCAATAAACTCGGAGGCAAGCAAGGAGAGCTTGGTGACAACATTCTCCGAGTCAGCATCAGTACCGGAGGGCATGCCGCCTGGGGCATGGCGCTATATACGGGACGTAGCTCCTCTGGGGTAAAGCGCATCGCAGACCAATTTGTCATTCAGCCGCAAAGCTCCGAGGTTTTACGCACCAACGTCGACAAGCAACTCATCGGCAAGCGAAGCTAACTTTTCCAGTGTTAGTGCGCGCGGGCCTACCCCAATCCAAACATTCCTAGTGCCCAGGAAGGAGCACGAAACGAGAGACGATCCGGAAAACGCAGATCGAGGGCGTCGTGGCGAAGGCCACGGGCCTGGCTCCCCGTACCCCTTAAAACCAAGCAAAAACGTCGCACCCAACATCTCTACCAACCAGCCGACCTTGACGCTCCCTTGGCCATGGCGGTACGGCACAGCTAAGAAACAGCTGGCAGTCAAGGTAGCGAAGCACGCAATCAAGGGTCAATACGGCATACGCATTGATATCAACGAGAAAGGTGAATCGGCAGTGCCAGCGGCCTTGACCGAGTCAACACTAGCCTCGGCCGCGGCAAGTCACGATAGGCGCCAGCTGCGAGAGAGCGCGCACGACGCGCAAGCCGACACTCAGCGAAACCTGAGTAGTGTCGATATCGAGGAGGCAACGAACCCGTACGCTCCGAGCGCGACAGCTGATGATAACGCCGCCGCGCAATACACGTCCGATGGAAATCAGCCAAACAGCTGACGACGAAATACCTGAAGATTTCGAGGGCGTCCCGTGCAATTACGATGGAGCACATGCTTCCTCAGAAGCACACTCCTCAGCGTCCCCCGCTAATGTGCTCGGACAGGCATACATCAGAAAGTGCCTTTGCGCTGAGCCGTACGTAGCGCTGAAAAGATGCAAGGACATCCCCAGCGACCCGCCAGGAAATATATTTCACAGTTAATAGTCTGTAGAATATGGTCCTGAAAGCCGTTTTTGGCTAAAAAAATTTGCCTCGAAGATATCAACAAAAAACTAATAAATCTGTTTCAAGTAAATTTTTGAAAAATCGTGATTTTTAAATATTTTAATTAGGCCAAATTTGTGGAGTAATTTCACGAGAAATCTTACTGAAAATATGACTTAAAAACCGTTTTACAAACCGTTTTTTTCTGAAAAGTTATTAATTTTTTTCCGTAAAATAAATAAAATCCGTAAAATTAATTTTTCTCTGTGTGATTTTATGTTACTAAACTGAATGTGTTAAACTAAAGGCATTCAACAAATTTGAATTTGCCACTCGAATAGGTTGTGCCTCACAGAGTCCGGTTGAGAATGAAGATTTCTGTTTGATCGGTATAGTAGAATTTTCTGTAAAGCAGCAGAAAGCAGCCAAACAGCTGTTTCTCATCCAAGACACTAGATCAGTGCAGTTAGTATGCTAGCTGCTGTAGCAATGCTTATAACCTTATAGTGGTGTTGCAAAAGTGCAAGAGCTTCTGCAGAGAAGAATATTATTCAGATAAGTATTGGAAACTAATTAGTAATAACAGTGTTCATAATGAGCTTTTTCTTTGTGGGTTTATTTTTTGCTTTTAGGTATACGGGTGCAAGCCAGCAAGATGGGAGCTTATATTGACTGTCTGAAGTATTATTTTGCATAATTTTAATAACTTGAAGTGCATTTAATAATGGTAAATATTGTATGTAACTGTAATTCATAAACATAACTTGATTATGAATAGCTAACGATAATTTTTATTTTATTTTCAGCTTCTAAATGCTATTATCACACAGCATGACAAGCGCGTATCACCAAATATACTTTATTGTATGTGTATTTGAGTACCAAAAGCAAATGAAGGTATGTCGGATAGTTTCTGTAAGTATAGCTGAGTTCATTTGTATGATTTACATTATAAACTTTAAATGCCTTTTACTCAAATTTAGTTTTTTCATGCTTTTTGTGTACTGGCCGCAGCTTTCTGAAGGAACCATACTATCAATCATAATGAACCAAAGTGGAAAACCTTCCTTATGAGTATGGTCACAAACTGAGTGGAGCAGAATTGGCAAAGGTAAGTTCAAAGTGAATGTTACGTATGTTTACATATGTAACATTCATTATAATTACTAATATTGTCAATATATGTTTAATTAATTATATTAATTTTGTGTTTTTCAGGAATCTGTTCCACTTAGTCTGAGACCAGACTCATAATCAAGATTTGGCACTTTGATTCATCAGGATTGATGGTACGGTTCCATCAGAATCATGATTTTTGGTAAGCAAATACCTTTAATTGTTTTTAAATGTTACACTCACTTTATGCATATTATTTATGCATAAAAGTGATGTATAATACTTGTATTTGAACGCAAAAATATAGTTTTTAGAGCACCTATATATCTATTAATTTTTTACAACACTAATAATTTTTCTTTTTTTTCAGGTTTTAACACTGTCATAACCCCTTAATGCCTATAGTCAGGATTATTTATAGCGATAAAAGTCTAGCGATTATAAGTACCTAAATCTCTCAAATAAATGTATTTTCTATGAGAACATGATCGGAACTTACCTTATTTGAACCAATGTCGTTGATAATCCTTTATTATTCAAGGAGAATTGTTGAATGTCCAGCTAATGTTTTTGTTTGATAGGTACCTTCAAAACCAATCCAATGATCTAAACGAATTACTTCAGATCTCAAAGTATAGGTTTTTAGGAATCTCAGATTTTAAGATTCGGAATTCAATTATTCACCACATTAAAAATATATCATTTACTATATTTATTTTTAAGAAAACTTTAAAAAAGTAATACAAATATAAAATACAGAAACAAGTAATTTTCCACGATAATGAATTAAAAACTATCAAAACTCCGCCAATTTTCGAAGCGGCGTGGACGGAGTAGATACGAAATCTTGACTGCCGAAATGAGAGCATTTTCTCTTTTTTAACACTAAACTTAGTTTACAAATTCTACACATAATATTGCGGTTTTCCCAAAAGTATACCGCTTAGTCTGCGTTTTGCAAGCTCAGCGTCAGCTGAGCTCTTACTTTCGGAAGTGTGACAATTAACGAATCTTATGACATTGACATAATCGATGTTATGATTTGAATTTTGAAAGAATTGTTGTTTTTTTCCCAAATTATACATTTCCAATCATCAATCATATAGTTAAAAAAATCAAGATAGATAACGTCGTAGGACGTTACAATATAAAAATCACTAGTAACATATTTTTGTTAAAGGGGCAACTACGCACAAGACACGTAAGCACCCCTTCTTAGCTTACTGTTTCTAACCTAGATATAAGAGCACATTACTAACCAAATTATACACCGCTCAGCATTTACAATATAATAATAATAATACAATGTTATAAAATATAATTAATATTACAACATTCAATATCGAAAACCTATGTATCTATGGAGCTCTGCCTAAAAACTTATGTACGGTAGAAGCGGCTACCTTTCTCCCCGATCAGCATCCCCGTTATGTACCCTTTGGTCTTCCAATCCCTTCCTCTGCGTGGGCGTACCGCCCCGCTGGCATCCTAATCACCAATCAATTATCCTAGGCCTAGAAAACCTAGACATTAGCAGACAAGCTGCAACGCTCGACCGGCGCAAATATCCCTTAAGACGTCTAGTAGGCATTTTCTTTTATGCTATTTTTTTTTACTTTTCTATCGTTTTTTACGTTTGTGAGGTGGCAATGACCGCCGCAACATCGGACGTGTCACGTACGAGCCATAGGATCAGGTGACTACCGTGTCCGGTGACCGGGGCTAGCGATGCACCAAGTGCAGCGTCAGCAGGGAATGCGCCGGCCGAGAGCTTCTCACGACCAAGGGGTGCAAGCTTGCACTTTCACTGTGAGACGGCTAGCATACGAGCTATGTCTCGTGAACTGTGCCGGCAGATACCCGGCGACCCTCGAACTCGGCAGAGCTCCTGCTCGAAGAGCTAATAAACGGCGAATCACACCTAACATTGTCTCGTGTCCTTCGGCCCACTCCCGCGATCCGTAACAAAATATATAAAGTCTTGTCAAGGGGTCGAAGGGCTATGGCCAGTTTGAAAACCTTTTATTTAAATGATACAACAAACACTTTGAAATTTGGCTACATAAGGGTTGTGGAGGGTTTGAAAATTATTCTATAATTTAAATGATGAAGCAACCTTATACTTGCTAACCTTTTACCTTGAAAAGGTTTTTTTGGGGAGGGGGGAGGCGGGGAAAGATTTCACTACTTTTTAAAAAAATGCATTTACACTACTTTTTAAAAAAAATCACTACTTTTTTAAAAAAATAACAAGTTATAGTTTAGTAAATATATTCTAAATTTATAGCTTTTAAGGTAAGATGTATTTAAACCGATTCAGCTGATAACGTAGAATGTATTTATGAACAGCATTGTATGCACTAGAGTGAGCTAACCAGGCGTGGCAAAAAATTCCATTCCGTTATGATCTGTTCAATGTATGTAGATGATATAAGTTGTCAATTCAGTTACTTAGAGGGATAATGTAAGAATGTTCAAGTTGATACGGCTCAAATTTTGAATTATTGAATTTTGAAATTTCTCTTCTCTGATTATCTCAATACTGCTCAACTATACCATCTTCAAAATTCTTATACTATCCCTGTAAGCAGTGGGCTTGAAAACTTCTATGATCTTTTTACCTTTTAGAAAGCAGAACATACATTTCCATTGGGAAAAGAGACGCTCAACTGCTACAACGAAAATTGAAATTAACTATTTTTTCATTAAGCAAATCAATCAGAGAGATATCATAAGAAATTTCAAGTTAATCATCTAGACCAATTCTGAGCTGTTCAATTTTGAATGCCTTATATGATAATTATTTTGAAATTGGTGGATACGATAAACTTGAAGTTTCTCATGATATCCCTCTGATTGATATGTTTAATGAAAACTTAGTTACCAAATAAACCTTTTAAAGGTAAAAGGCTGGCAAGTATAAGGTCGTTGTTTCTTCCTGTAAGAATTAAACATTAATTTTATAACTTTTGTTAACCTTAATGTCACAAAAATTCTAAGAGTTTACTCTATCTATACAGTTATTTCATTGTTTTAATCAAAGATAATTTTCGATCTCATAATTTGGAACGCTTATATGGTAAAAATTCAAATCTATCTATCTATGAAAATATTAACGCGTAAACATCTTCACGTTAAGGGTCTGTTGGTCAGACTACCACTTCTTTAGTGTTACTTCTCCTATACCTTCGAATTTACATAAATTTCAATTTTAATTTTACCAAAAGAAAGTTATGATATCAATAAATAAATTGGCAAGCTCATTTATAAAAAGCAATCGATTTGAAATAGCTTAGAATGATTGCAAGATTAAGTTTGAATTCTTCAAAAATTAGTTAAGGACAGTAATAAATACATATAGAATGAAAAATCGATAAAGAGATTTTCTAACGGTGTTTCATTAACAAGTTACTTTGGTTAACCTTGCATAATTTGAAGATGGAATCTATCGTTATCTATGATAGGACGGGACGGCAAGTTTTTCCGTAAAAAAATTGCGTTCTACATGATAGAATTTGTTCCTGTTTTTTTTAAATGTATGTAAATCAATAGAATTTAAATCTCATATATAGTTGTATACAATCTTCCTAGACATAGATTTTTAATGAAATAAGGATAGCAGCACATTTACTGAATTACTAAGTAGAGTAGATTGTACATCCGCTCGTTGCTTCCATAAATAAAAGAAAAAATTTTCATGTTGCGAAACAATCGTGTTAAATTACATAATAATTTTAGACAAACATGATATTACCACATATTATGGGCACATTTGTCATGTGATAATGTCATGTAAGAACATCATGTCATTCTATTACATGTACCACAGGGTTAAATTAAAACTTTGAATAATAACATATTGGCGCTACGTTCTACGCATGTTTGTGAATTGTGATCCATCACGCAACGCCCAATTTACCGGAAGAATGGTGGCCTAATCTCCCATGGTAAATACGGCGTCACCATGATCGGTCACAAAACGTCAGCTAGAAAGCGCAGAACGTGGCAGCAGTCGCAATTATTCCAAGTTTTAATTGTACCCGAATGTACCTTTTCACAGGCTATCCACCTTTTCACAACGCTGCAATTTGGTCAAGTGTTGATATAAATATATATATGTTTATAATCCTCCCGTTTCAAACACTTATTTATTTATTTTAAATCGACTGCTTTTTATAAAAGAACTTGCCAATTTATTTATTTATATCATAACTTTCGTTTGCTAAAATTAAAATTGACATTTATGTGAAATCGAAGGCATAGGAGAAGTAACACTAAAGAAATGGTAGTCTGACCACGTGAAGATGTTTACGCGTTAATATTTTCATAGACAGATAGATTGAATTTTTACCATATAAGGGTTCAAAATTGTGAGATCGAAAATTATCTTTGATTAAAACAATGAAATAACTGTATAGATAGAGTAAACTCTTAGAATTTTTGTGACATTAAGATTAACAAAAGTTATAAAATTAATGTTGAATTCTTACAGGAAGAAACAACGACCTTATACTTGCCAGCCTTTTTAGCTTTTAAAGGTTTATTTGGGTGGGGGGAGGGGAAGATTTCACTACTTTTAAATTGTATATAATACCTAAATTACAAGCAATCATTAACATCAACTAAATAAGTTATAAATTTAAAAAATTAAAGTACATGTATGCTTGTGTATTATTGCAATAATAATTACTTTTTCGACACCATCTGTACAGCAAATAGTTATTTTTGGATCATTATTATTCAAAAAAGAAATATCTAACGCGTAGTATGAGTTTTAGGAGTTTTTAATGCGATGTAAATAACATAGTTTCTAATAAACTTGGAGATCGACGCGAACGTTATAAACTTGCAGAAACCGACAGTAGACTCATACTTCATAGCTTCGTTATAGGGATCTCTATATCCCCATAACTTGATGCCAGCCAACTTTCGTACTATAACTATGTCTAACACTCTAACCTGAAGTACTAATCTACTGTTGATTTAATTCTGCTAGTTTATAACCTCCGCGTGGATGTTCAAGTTTATCACAAATTATATTATTTAAATTGCGTTAAAAACCCCCAAAACTCATACTACGCTTGTGCAATAACGTTTAATCTAGAACCTGCAAAAAGTTTCAAGTGAAAAAATGCATTTACAGAAAAGATGGCATTAGGATTAAAATACTATCAATGGATTTCACTCTGTCAGATAAGTATATTTTAATTATCTTCAAATAAATTAACTTTATGATAATAGAACATGATTCTTTGTTTTAAAATAAATTATTCTTTCTCTGTTACAGGTCATCCGATGAACTTGTTGTAAAAAAAAATTTATAAACAGCAGACTTTACTGAATCAGCCTTATTTATTACTGTAAGTAATTTATATAAAAATCTGTAAAAATAAAACATAATATTTGAACACAAAATAAATTTAAGAACGTGTACATATTCATTGGATGACTTTTGAAATAATCAAAGATTAAAGCTTTCAAAATTTCAAAACTCGAAGCTCGTCCAATGGATAAACCTGGAAGTTGTCATGGAATCTCTGTGGCTAATTTACTTACTGAAAATTTGGTTCTTTTCAACTTCCAGAGAGTAGAAAGAACAACCAGCTTCCAGAATGTGGATGAACGTTAATTTTTTCAAGCGAAGTATACCTTGTGCTATTTAAAAGAAAAAAAGAACATATTAGTTAGTAAGCCCATCACTCAAAATGATAGTATGAACAATTATATAAATTAAATTTTGAGTAATAAATATATTTAATTGTATGGGAGATTCTCTGCATCGCGTAGCAAAAAAATTTTTTTCTCTAAAATATGATCATTTTCTTTAATTCAGTGTCATATATACCTTCTTGAATTTTTTTTAGATTTTTTTCCCCACTAACATTTAAGCTACGGCTAAGTATTTTCTCTCTCTTCTCAACATTTGCAAAATTTTTTTAAAATAAATTTTCTTTGGTTTAAAAAAAATACATTAGTGTGGGATCTGAGGTGATGCAAGGGAAATGATTCACACGTGTAGTAGGTAAAATAAAGTATATTAAGTCATTTAAGTGCACACATAGATAATCGTCAATAAGTAATTGGTGTCTAGGGATAACTCGAACTGCATTCGCACACGGTCACTCTGGAACTGGCGCTTCTCTGCCGCCGGGCCTCTTTCCTCCCTCGACGTTTCGAGGGAAACTTCGAGGGGGGGTGAGACTCAGCGGGGGAGAGAGCGTCTCCGGCCCAACAGCTCGGGGCTGTTGGTGTTCGTTGCTGTCGCACGTTCGCTCTCTCTCTCGCTCTCTCTTCTCTGTCTCTCTCACTCGCATACTGAATACGCACTCACTCCCCCATTCGGCCGTCCTGACATGCACTCGTCCTCGAGTGGTCAGTTTTATTCATTCGTTCATTCATTCTCTCTCTCACGCACTCTCTCTCTCTCTCTCTCTCTCTCTCTCTCTTTCTCTCTTTTTCTCTCTACAGTGGGTTTAAAGGAAAAAAAATTTTGAATTCTTACATTCTCTCGTTCGATTCGTACACTCATTCATTCTTTTTCATCCTCATTCACTCTTCGTCTTCTTGTTCGACTGCGTTCTGCGGATCTTGGTCATCCTCGTCGTCACTCTCGAGGTCCTTCTCGAGGTCGTCTCGGAAGCCTCTCCACGGCTTCATGCAATCGGCTGCTGTCATCGTCGTCTGCGGGCCTTCAGTCTCGCCTACTCTCCTAACCTGCATAAATGTATCAAAATTAGACTTTGGAACAAATTAAAAAATTTTCAGAAAAGATTAACGGTAAAAAAAGTAGATGAGAATATTCTATCTAGTGAACAAAACAGAGTAGGTCAGAAAAGCCAAAAATCATTCATTAGATGTGAAAATAGTGTTGTAAAAGAAAAAATTACAGCAACGGGAAAAATCTTGTATTTTCCGACAAGGAAATCTTTTTTATGAAAACGCCTAGAGAACTGAGACTTGATGTCTGAGTTAAAGAATTTAACGACAAATACACACATATTAATATGTTATACATTATTTTGTTTATATTAAAAGTTTATAACGTTACAAGTGAAAAAAGGTATCTCGCTGCAGTTCTCCAGCTGCTCTCGACTTTTGGCGCATGCGCGTCGCCCGCTGAGCTCTTGCTTCGGGCAGCGAGCTGCCTTTTTTCACTTTTAATGTAATAAACTTTTAATATAAACAAAATAATGTATAACATATTAATATGTGTGTATTTGTCGTTAAATTCTGTAACTCAGACATTAAGTCTCAGTTCTCTAGCCGTTTTCATAAAAAAGATTTCCTTGTCGGAAGTCATAAGTTTTTTCCCGTTGCTGTACTTTTTTCTTTTACAACATTATTTTCACATATAATGAATGTTTCTTGGCTTTTCTGACCTACTTTGTTTTATTTGGTAGATTCCATAGAATATTCTCATCTACTTTTTTCCGTCAATCTTTCCTAATAATTTTTTAATTTGTTCCAAAGTCTAATTTTGGTACATTTATGCATTTATTAGAGAGAGATGGAAAGATAGTACCTTCTGCTAGAGCTTAATTTGCTCTGTCTTAAAAATGTTTTTAAAACTTGTTTTTAAATAAAACTAAATAAAAATGATTAATGAGCATGGATGTATTGATTATAATTAATGGTTTATTGAATTTTATATAAGTCAAATATCCTTGGAACTATTATATATGGAGTATATGGCACCCGCATGTGCTTTTCAAAGTATAAAATCTTGTTTAGTTTATTTTCATTATTATAAATGTTAAAACTGATTGTATGGGGATATTCTATAGCATTTTTGTAATGTTGTGCAAGAAAATTTCGATGAATTATGCTAATATTTCACTGTTTTACCTAAATTTTTTGATGCGATAAACAAATCATGTTTAATAAACTTGTGTTTTTTAATAAATGAGCTGTTATATTTATGATTTCTCACAGAGAAACCAAGGCCTGTAACATTTTGGGACGTTCACAGGTTCTTTTATAATGAGTTAAACTAATAGAAGAAATTTCATATAATGCAGGGGAAAAAATTTTCAGCTAGGGGATCTTATAGAGAATAACCCGTATAAATTATGTTTAATCTTCAAAAATTAAAATTTAAATATTATATTTTATTTATGTAAGGAGTCAATCAAAATCTTCCTCAGCCTCAACAAAATCAACGAGGTGGTCCAATTGCTGTCCGAGGTAAATTAAAAAAATAACACCTGGATATTTCAAAAAACATATTTTAAATTATTAATTTTTTATTTGAATATTGAATTAAAAGTAACATTTTCGGTAAACGAGGTGTACAGGCTGGAAGGAATTTAAGAAGAAGGCCATACTACATGAGGGCACTGAATCCGTATCAGCAAAATCTGCAAAATCTTGCAGACCCGTAGGGCTCAATACATGAGAAGGGTAACGCAAGAGGACAAAGGGGCTGAGGAAGAAGAGATAGTTGAAAACAATGTACCTAATCCTGTGGAATGATTGTGATGGATTATGTGTAAAAATGATAAGAAACATAAAACATAATTCAAGCACAGACTAAATATATGAAATTGTATATATTCATTGAACGACTTTTGAAATAATCAAAGATTAAAGCATTCAAAATTTAAAAACTCAAAGCTCGTCTAATGGATAAACTTGGGTAGATAATAAAATAGATTAAAATATGATAGGATTTTAAATAATTAATTGCCAAATAATAAAAATACTGAGATACGTGATACGTGTCTTCTGATGCAGAGCAAAGAAAGTACTCAAATACATCTGAAATGTAGTAAAAAAGTTGGCTTTTCATTGTAAATCAAATGTGTAAAAGGTACAAAACCCGAGTCTTTGATTATTTTGTTACGTCTTCAACTCATGAATTCTAAGACCTTTAAAGAAAAATTTTCATACTATTTAATTGCTAATTATATGTAAAGTTATATAACATAATGACTTGATGATTTTAATTTATATTATGCATAAGCAAAAATATGCAAAGATATAAATAATCGTCTTTTATACATTACATTAATGACTAATTATTATAATCAGAAGTTATGCAAAATCAAAATAAAAACTTACGCTAGCTCTATTCCAATTGCTCGTTTAAACTTAATAGATTTGGCAGCTATTTTCTAGTTTATTAATGAATAGAATCAGTGAGACCGATAGAATATTTCAATATTCACACACAGAAACCTTTTTATTTTTCCACATATTACTTAATTTTTCAATATTCGCTCCAAGCGTATAACCTCCCATGAGACATAATAATTTATAAAAATCTGAAAAAATAAAAGATAACATTTAAACAAAGAATAAGTTCATAAAATTCTATATATATGTACGATATATTTAAATGATTGTGTCTCGTAATTTATAACATTGTAAAGACAAAAGTATGAATTGTATTTGGTACTGTTTTAAAATCTGTATTTATGTTATTATTATTTAACACTATCTAGCAGTATATATATATTTTTTTATATAAAAAAAGTAAAAGAAAATTAACGTTGATTTAAATGTAACACTGTGTATGAAAACATCGTCTGTCGTCTGCGGAAAAAAACGTACACTAAAGTATATCTATATAGCCCAGAATTACGTAGATGTTACGTCAGCAGATATCCGTCGAACAGTTATTCTCCCGCTTAAGAATTGAGGTGCCAGAACTTTCTCTTTAGAATATCTTCCGATCGAAGCAATTTCACAAAATGTGACCCTGATGTGATTTTATTACTTTCGTCGCAAGCTTTCATTTAAGTGCTTATATGTAAGTAAAGAAGCTATCAATGCGGAGAAAACCGTATGACTGGTTTCCAACAATGCCTATGAGAAGTATATAGGGTCTGGCTAGCGCCCGACGGCGGCGTACGTACTAAAAGTACCTTATAATTGCCATCGTGGCGCTACCGCGCCCCTTGATAAAAAAGGGTTAAAATAGGCCTATATTCAAAAAATTGTTTCTCAGTTATTTTTTGAGTTAAAGACTTGAATATTGAAAATTTTGTATGTAAAAAGGTATATGCAGGTATGTTATACGCAAAAAATTGGATACTGTAAAACAATTATTTTTCTTACTATTATGATGAGAAAATTTTGATGATCTTAATTGCACACGTTCCGATTTTGACAATTGTGGTCCAATTTCAATTTTAAACAGCGATTTGAAAAGTTCACAATTCGCGCAATAAGATGCACTTTGCCGATTTTCTTTAAAATGTGTAAGTGTGTTAAAGAAGCGGTCAAAGATACACAAAAATGCCGAGCGCGCAAAGAGTGGGGGAAGCGCTGCAGGAGGTTGGAGAAGCATGTGCATAGGTCTTTATCTCCAACGCTCCCCCCACCCTTCGCGTGCTCGATGTTTTTGTCCTTCTTTGACCGCAATTGTCAAAATCGGAGCGTGTGCAAGTTAGGTCATCAAAATTTTCAGATCGTAATAGTAAGAAAAATAATTGTTTTACAGTATCCTATTTTTTCCCGTATAAACTACCTACATATACCTTCTTATTCCCAAAATTTCAAGTTTTTAGTTCAAAAATTGACTGAGAAACAATTTTTTTAATAAATGTCTATTTTAACCCTTTTTTATAATTAGCTGAGCTTCTATTAATCGTACCGAGCTTGCGAATAGCGCATTTTCTTTGCAATTTTATACTGCAGAACTTTTCTCTCTTGTAGTTTTATGGTTGCTCCCGTATTTTTCGAGTTATAAGCAAAATCCAAAAAAGACTGTTTAGCGTCTTTTTTGTTTATAACAAATGCACGGCACACAAGTGATTTAAGCATGATACAGTACGCATCATTTATAACCGAATGACATCGGCCCCTACCTATATTTTGGACTTTGAAGGAAAAAATCTCTATTGCTTGTTCTAAAAAATGGATGAGAGGCAATCCTAATAATTTCTATTAACATATTTTTATTGAAATAAGATTTAGTTGTTTTAAAATTTTAAACTTGATTTAAGGAATGCTATGTTTGGTCAGAAGCTTGTTTTAATGAATCATGGCACAGTTATTTGAACAATATCAATTCAACTAAAAATTATGAAGAAGGAAATAAATGGATTCACGCTATTCTTTATTCGCTTGAGAAATTGAATGCATGCATTATGGAAGCAAGTATTTTTATAGGTAAGTTATTAATTTAAAAAATCTGATTTGTTAATTTTCGTTGCATTTCATTTCTTTAAATAGTATGGTAAATAATGACAAACTAGGAATAATGTCATACAATAATTTTTATAAATGCCATTTACTACATATAAGCTATTTTTGAAAATTCACTTTTATATCTACAGATCCCGCACACTTTTTGAAATCAAGGCATAGAATAGAAATTGAAAAATTGATTTAGTTCCATTTTTCATAAAGATTGTTTTAATTACTAATAACATTTATTGATCTTTCCGAATCGTAAAATTATTTAATTATACTTCAGCCTCGTTCTCATGATTATAAAAGTAGTACAACTTCGCTCCGCGAGGTGGTGCCACAATTTTAATTTTTTTTCAAATTTCGAGAGGGACAAGGAAGAAGAGGAAAGATGAGCCGGTCTCCTAGATCGATGAGTAGATTGAGCAGGAAGACACGTAGTGAACCAGGCAAAAGGAGATCGCGAAGCGGATCGGAATCGCAAAGCGTATCGAGATCACGAAGCCCAGGAAGATGGTGAATCCCACTGAAAGAGCAGGAGGACGATCGCAGTAGATCACGAAAAGCAGCGAGTGGGTACTCGCGCAGAAGGAGGCAAAGCGAATCGAGAAGCACAGAGATAATGCATTTGTCGTGGCTTTCGCCTATCGTTGTCGCGATACGCGTTGCCCTTTTGATAGTTAGGCCGGCCGCTATGGTTGTTACCGTAGTTTCTACGTGCGTTGCTATATTTTTCTCGATCGGGATTGTTTATTCGGTTCTGCTGCACGTGGCGGAGCAGTGTTCAGCATTCTGTTGTAGCATGACCGGCTCTATTGCAGTATTCAGAACTTACGTTGGTGTGAGGTGGCCTTTCGCCTTGATTCGTGTTCTTCGCGACGTTCGCTGTATTCTCCGATTTCATCGGTTTCGATTTCCCTTCGTACTCGATCGCCAAGGAAATTGCCTGACTTAAGTCTCATGGTTTCCTAGTGCGTACTAGATGATCTAGCGGAGCTCTGAACCGGAGTTGGAATTGCTCCAGGATGTACCCGTTCGCTTACCGCATACGCGCTCGTCTGCCGGCTTTTTTAAGTTCGACGCGAACCCGATTATTGTGACTAATCGATTATATAGTTTCTCCGAGCGCAACCCATATTCCGCTGCTTTTTCGGAACGACCTTGCTGTACGCAGCAAACTTGTGCGTTGATTTAATCGGCGACGCCAACATTCATGAAATGCAGCGTTAGATCTGCGAGCAGGTTTTTGACGAAAGTATATCTCGCTGTACGAGACTTAAATCCCTCGGTCACCTTGCGCTTCAATCCATTGATGATATGCATAATCAGAAAACTTTTATATGTTGGCCCGAACGTAAGCAGAACCTGCCACACTCCAGTGCAGAATGCTTTATAGACGGAGAGATGAGGCGATTATTTTTATAAAACTCGAGATACGGTTGATTCTTATTGGAACCGAACCCTCGAGTGCAACTGAATATAAAATGGCAAGTATTAGACACGTGATTTTTCATTGAAAAGCGTGGCGGGCGATTGAACAAGTGAATATTTTGCAAAAAAATTTATAAGTTATACGGATAATAATTGCGAAAAGTGATTGTATTTATTGTCACGATGCCCGGAATATTATTGTTAGACTAATTGCTACTGTTGAAATGACGTAAGACGAGCACAAAGTTACATAAAATTTATAAAAATTAAAATTGTAGCGATAGACATACAAACTTATTCATTGTAATCTTTGTACATGACAAACGCTATATACAAAATATCAGACCAATAAATTATTATTAAAGCCATGAAAGCCTGCTGTAAAGTCGTGGTAAGCGAAGGTTAAAATATAGAGAAATTGTTAGTTATAAACGTAGTAACACAAAACAGACTGTGCAGTTACACGAAGGATAGGCCACTGCCTAATTTTATTCAAATTCCTAGTCGAAAATATTGTTAATAACTTATTTATAAACATTCAAGAGCCGAAAAATGCGTTTCTTTCAGTTTTTTGTACATAACTTGAAAACCAATAAATTAATTTGAATGGCGTCAACAGACGAATTGTAGACAATTGAATTTTAAACAAATTGCGCTTTTGGATGACTCGATAGCATCAGTTAGTTCAGATAAAATTTGAAATAATAAGGAAATTTTACTTTTTTTAAAAGTCGTAATCGTGGCCTCAATTTTAACTTTTGACACTCGGGTCTTCGTTAAATAGTATTAATGTATGTATACTTACACGTGTGAGTGAGACAGATAAAATCGGTCTATTAGTTTCGGAGTAATTTAAGTTTGAATAATTAAATTCAATATCTTGCAGACTATCTGGACGCGTTTGTAATGAGCCGATTTCGATTTTCCGGACGGATTTGAAAAGTAGAACTATAATTCAAGAAAACGTATATTATCATTTTTCACGAAAATGCTGTTAAAACGGTGAAAAACGCAAATATAATTTCAAAGAAATTCTAGTCAAGAAAGTGTAGGCGTTACCATCGGCTACAGCTTCAACTTTTCTCCCGTGGTGAAAAAATAGCGGGCGTGACGGTCAGCACGAGCCTCGACCTTTCTCCGTGCAAAAAAAATTGGTCGGGAGAAGGGTCGACCGACTGGCCTCCGATTTTTTTTTCCTATATTTTGCAAAAAAATTCACTTGTTCAATCGCCCGCCACGCTTTTCAATGAAAAATCACGTGTCTAATACTTGCCATTTTGTATTCAGTTGCACTCGAGGGTTCGGTTCCAATAAGAATCAACCGTATCTCGAGTTTTTTTCCCATATACGTGTATTTTTCGAGCTCATCTCTTAGACTATTAAGGGAGTCGGGGTCTCCGTCGAAATACGTGATAAAATTCACCGCTTGATAAAATTGTGTAAAAGATGGCATGTGTCTGTCTGCTCGCGCTAGCGACCGGACTGGGTTCTTGGCACACTTACCCGGTCTAGCTATTCTCGCGGGTCTGATCCACTACGCTCACGGCGGGTGTCTGTACCGCTGGTTGCATCGATGTCCTCATCGGTGTTGTCCGATTCGTTGGGATCGTCCGGGTCACCTCGGTCATACCACTTGCTGTTTTTTCTATCTCATCTATGGTCGCGACTGTCGCCCGGGCGTCGCGGCCTGTGCGTTTCAGCCGCTTATGGCTCTCATCGTAGTCGACACGTCGATAGCTATACCGCTCTCTCAGTTTACAGCCGATACTGCGGTAACTATGTACGCGTCGCTTGTGTACTTGTTGCTATTTCGCGTTCTATCGCCGTGCGATTTGCCTATGCGTGTTTGAACCGTTGACCGTGTGTTGGGTGGCCTGCACGTATCGTCTTCCGAGTTGGCGCCGCTCTTAGATTCTAGCTCCTTGTATCGAGATCCCGTCTCGCCTTTACGGGTATTCTTCTCCCTGCGTAACGTGCTATCACCCGTAGGCTCGGTAGTATGGCTCTTTCTCGGATCCCTTGTCGCTTTCACGCTGTGAACCCATCAGAATTTCCTCTTGCGCTTTTGCTGCGCGCTTCTGGATTGTGTTCTTAGTGCCTACCAATCGCCATTAGGAAAACTAAAGTTTTTTAGGGTTCTTCCCGAATTCGGTAGTCAGGTCCCGCAGTGTATAGCAGAACGGAAACGCAGCTTCTTTTTCGTTCCCGTCAAACTCTGGCAATCCTTTAACCGATTCAAGTATTTGATTCGTCGTTACGGTACTAATGGATCTGGCATTTTCCGCTGACTCGTCCTCGGTCAGATGCGCGCTCACGTTATCTGCCCTTTACTTGGGCGTGGCGTCCTTGAACTTCACATGTGCTCCTTGCGCTCCGTATCGTAGCTGCTATCAGATTTTCCGCGAAGCGCAGGGGTTGACTTCGATGACTTAATCGTTATAAAGTTGCCAGTTTTGGGTCTCGCCAAGTTTTTGCCATTTGCCTAGCCTCTGCGTTCTGTTGCCCTCCCATTCCGGAAGCGTTCCCGAATCGTTTGCCGTTTTCCATATCGATTGGTCCAAATGCAGGTCCCTTCTCAGAGCCGCGAGCTGCCATCACGCTTCGCTCAGCGTTTTATTCAGTTGCACGAATCTTTCCACCATCCGATCTTATCCGGATTCAATCATGTACGGTTTAGCCATTCGGCCGTATGAGACTAGGCCAAATTGGACCCGTGTTTCCCGTAAATACTCGTCCATAGAGTTTTCTTCCATTTCTAACGACAGGCTGGTGCGCCCTTTCTAATGACTTTCCAACTGTCGGCTGTACAGTGATATCCGAGCTGCTCTCCTCAGGCTGTGAATCGTGAAAGAAGGATAGAGGAACATTCGCGAAATAAGCACACAGACTTTTCATTACTCACAACAAAGAATTTACTCATAAAAAAAGAAAGAATTAATTTTAACGCTCTGGTCGTTTCGCGACTCTCGTCTGGCGGTCACAAAGGGCCTGGCGACTGTCGGCTGTCGCCTGTCTCGCGAATGTGGGGAACGCACACTTAGTGAAAGATACTAAGTTATCTGAATATTTTGTTCCATCCTGTTTATATATTTAGTAGGAAACAATCTTGGGAGGCAACCCTTGTAACGTGGAATTTTCCCGCCCGCACGGGGATTCCAGTTAGTGTACAAAATATTTCTAAGATACGCGGCTTTCTTCCTTCACTCTGGCTCGAGGTATTCCTGCAATGGTGAAAAGCGGGATTGTGGTGGCAATTCGGGTTAAACAAGTATAAAATACCAACAATTAGAAAATAATGAAACACAGATATATTATCCTTCAATGTACACTATTAATTTCCGACATTAGAAGATTGAATTTATGTAAAAGCATGAGCACGCGGCAATATTACTAACTCCAAGATTGATCGATGATGGCTAGAGAAAAGGGCCGCGAAAATTCCTCTACGATGCTTCTATTCAGTAATTGACAATTAAAGGGAAGTCACCACCAGGATCTGAAATCGCAAACTTTCCTCTATATGCCACAACAACCCCGATCCTCTATTACGCTTATACTTTCCGCCACAATGAAAATCAAATAAATTAAGATAAAGTCTCACCCAGAGATTCCTCTATCAATTTTCCAATCAACCTTCCTCGATTTCTTCTTCCTTCAAGAAAGCGTGAACCGCAACCACCAGGAGTAATCCAAGAAAATAGACGATAAGATGCCTCTACAAATGCGTCCAAAAATCTCAACTGCTGAACCAACATGGCGTCCTCAAAATACGATAACCAAATATCTCTTACAACCAACTAATTGCGGCAAGCACCAGTCACGGAATGGGCGAGGTCGACGCTCCGCTTGAGGAAGGATGCCGCGTTTTCCCACCCGGCCTCCTTCTTCACGGAAACGCAGACCCGGCCTCCAAAATTACACAATTGGTCCCTTTTCCTAGAATAATCCCCTATTGTTTTATCAGAACTACCACTAATCTATTTCCTTATCTATGAATTTTCCCCAGCGCCCTTTTTTCCAAATCCTAATTATTCATTGGCTTAGAAATCGATTATCATCCTCTATGTATTTCCTCAATATACAAATTCGCGCCCCCTCTATGGATATCAATCAATCAATCATACCGATATCCATCCGGTGGTTCCACCTATAGATAATCCATAAGGCGCGCGATATTCGAAAATCCTCTATCATCATAGAGTAAACCATAGAGCTATATATATCGAATCACCAAAGAATCGTAGCCCCTATACTCTCTATGACGTCCGCGAATCAACATAAAGTCAACTCTACCGCGACACGCTTCACTCATGCGTTCGCAAACTCTCTGAGCGCTCCAAATGTCATCAACTTTGTGCCACTATATCCCTCTCTTTCTTGCTCAAGCGCACGCGCTCTCTCTCTCTCTCTCTCTCTCTCTCTCTCTCTCGCTCTCTCGCACACGCTCGACTCCCACTCTCGCTATACCTTCTCTCTCCCGCGCGCTCCGACTCTCTCTCTCTCTCTCACTCTCTAATGCGCGTGCCAACTTCCTCTCTTCCTCACACACACACTCTCATGCATGTGACCGCGTGCGCTCGCCACTACCTCGCTACCTGCCGTGCCCCCTCCCGAGCTCCGGCGCGCCGCGCACGTGCGACTCCGGATCTCACATCCTGCGCTCCACACGCAGTCGGTCAGAGGCAACTCCTGCGAGCGCCACCGAACGCTGGCTCCGCTCCAGGAGCTGTCAACTCGCCGAGAGTGAGTCAGCTGGCCGTGCAATAATGTTCACGACGCAGCAATAATTATTGCTACGTCGCACCCTTTACTTGATTCAGTTTTAATCAAATAAATAAAACACACATGCTGTAAAATTCGGCGACGTTTTGTCCTATGTTGAGGACCTTCTCAAGCCTTTTATTAAATAAATAGCAAAACAGAAATCATACATCAATACAAAATTCAATTTTCATAAATAATATAACAATTAATATAAATCTTTTACCGTATATAAATTAAAAAAAAGAATATAATATGCCAAAGTGGCTCGTCATATGTTTATCACATTTTCGTCTCGTGTATATAACACGCTAACTCATAGAACACATCGTATGTATATACATATATCCGTATCAATCAACAATACTGCGAAGTTTATTATTTAACACAGGAACAAAAGTTACATAATATTTTTTAACAGCCGATTTAAAAGCAAAATAGAATCTATTATTATAAGGTATAGATATAATGTTCCTAGGATGTTTGATTATTGTTTAGTTTGTATAATTTTTATTTATAGTTTGTTTTTATTTATTTATTACGTTTTAGTTTCAAGTGATTTTTCGAGTTTGAAAATAGTTGGTTTATGCATATAGTTTGAGTTTCACCTATATAGTAGGTTTCGCAGTTATCCGTTTCTCGATTTAATCGATTGATACAGTATTGATTGATATGCATATATCTATATACATACGATGTGTTCTATGACTTAACGCGTTATATACACGAGACGAAAATGTGATAAACATGTGACGAGCCACTTTGGCGTTATATTTTTTTTTTAATTTATATACGGTAAAAGATTTATATTAATTGTTATATTATTTATGAAAATTGAATTTTGTATTGATGTATGATTTCTGTTATGCTATTTATTTAATAAAAGGCTTGAGAGGCGGTTCTCAACATAGGACGAAACTTCGCCGAATTTTACAGCATGTGTTTTTTATTTATTTGATTAAAACTGAATCAAGTAAAGGGTTGCCTCTCAAGATTGTTTCCTACTTATATACTAAGTTATCTGACTGAATCTGTGCGCTTCGTCCTCTTGTACGGAGTTATCTCGTGCCTTTGTGTGTTAGAATGGCGTAACGACTGCGGAGGGGAGGTGGCAATAGTGCTGGAGATGCCTCAAGTGTCCATGGAATACTGAATCTGTTATGCGGCCGGCCTTCTTCTCCGGCTTGCGTCATCTCTTTCTATCTCGCTCGCACTCACATGTTTCTCTTCGATCGCCTGTCTCAACTAATCACGCGTTTACACATTTTCGAAATTCAAGTCTTAATCTACGTGTCTGGCTGTTACTTGCTGTCTGGCTGCGCTCTCCCACATTTTTCGCTCTTACATTACGCAGGTTTCGCTTCGCCCGTTTTGCATTACGTCTTTTTAGCTTCGCTCACTGCGGGCAGAGCCGCAGCCCTCCACTTCACTCCAATAACATGCTGTGGCTCACGCGGTGCCTCCACTACTTCGCTCTTTGTATTCGCTATCTCACTCACTCTTGTTCTCTTTCTCTCTCTCCTCGTCGCTCTCGCTGGCTCGCTTATCTCTCTTCTCGCTGCTCTTGCTGGCTTGCTTCTCTGTCTCTCTCTCTCTCTCTCTCTCTCTCTCTCTCTCTCTCTCTCTCCTCGTCACTCGCTAGCTCGCTTCTCTCTCTCCTCGTCGCTCTCGCTGGCTCTCGCGCCTCGTACTGCTCGTGGTTGTTAATACTGCAGCATACTGCTGCCGCTTGACTGCTACGCCTGGATGCTATGCTCCTGAAAACCCCACCGGAAGTAAGATTGCTGATCTGTTTACTGCACGGTTCCGGTGGTGTCCAGGTGAGCCTCATGCTGACGGCTATCCGTCATATAATATGTAGATGATTCCATGTGAAATCGAAAAAAATTTTTACCTATCCAGAAATATACTTTTTCGATTTTTTGATTTTTTCAGATTTTTGCCATCCAGTACTTTCAAATTACAGAGGGTCAAAGTTGATGAAATTCGTGTTTTTTTTCATTTTGTCCAAGACACAACCAAAAAATTCATGAAAAATTCTTTTTATAATTCAAAATTACCTGCAAACTTTTAGAGTGGGTCTCAAAGATTAAGACCAGTTCAACAATCAAAATATGAATTATGAAAAAAAAGTTTTTAGATATCTCATCGAACAAATTTACATTTAAAAAACAATAGAAAAAAATTCTGAGAAAAAAGTATTCTTGTCATTTTTCGTAATATCCTTTCCGAGCATGAAAAAGATGAAAATCCAAATGTAAACAGTAAAAAAATGTGGCATCTTACTCAATTTTTAGCTCGGAGAAGAAACAATATTACAAAAAAATGACAAGAATAATTTATTAGAATTTATTTTCTATTTAAATGTAATTTTTTTCCATGAGAAATCCAAATATTTTTTTTCAAAATCCTTATTGTGATTTTTTAAATGGTTCTAATCTTTCAGATCCACTTTGAAACTTTGCAGTAATTTTAAACTATAAAGAGGTTTTTTCTTGAATTTTTTGGTTGTCTCATTGTTTATTTCGTAGTTTATACCAGTCATTGATGCAAAATTTTGAATAAATATCGGAAGCCGATATCAATAATTTTATATTAATATCCTGATATACTGTAATTGTGACACAGTGTAACAATAGTAAATGCACAACTAATCAGCAATTCATTACCTTGTAGAAGAGTATGCAACGTTGATATTAAGATGATTGCTTCAACTTAAAACTACGAGTTTTAAAATTATATAAACGAATGTATTAAGCATTTAAAATATTCTAAATTTAGAACATTTTTTTAAATTAAAATTCAATGCATGAATAATATGCCCCATAATAAATTGCTATATTTTGAAAACTACACTATAATATTCTTGTTTTGGAAGTTGTTTAATTTAAACCCGGTATTTGTTTCCACGGCCGACTATGGACCAAGGAAAAGTAGCCGATTGACAACTCTATTGCTATTGTGACTTAATCGACTACAGTTACGGAAGTAAGGAAGTATAAATAATTGAAATTCTAATCTCTTCGAGCCAATAATTTTTTACTTTTGCCTACGTTTCGAGCCCAGTAAGGCTCCTCTTCGGGGCTGTACAATATTGAATTAAAGATATTATACAAATGGAATTACAATAACTCGTAAATAAACAATAATTTGAAATTACCAATAAATAATAATAAATGATGCTTTTATAAAGCAACATGCTGACTAGAACCACTCTGGATCCTAAAAGCTTAAGGCTGTAAATAAATAAATAAATAAATAAATAAATAAATAAACAAACAAATAAATAAGTTAATAAATAAATAAATTTAAAAAAACTAAATTATCTTATAGATCCAGATCTGATACAGACTCGAAACTCAAAAGTAGATATTCTTTACAAAAAACCCGGTGTCGCCAGACGGTGATGCGACACCGGAGAGTGCCGATTACAAACTGTAATCAGATGAGCCTTATAGCTACTCGCCTTTTCTCGCAAAAATAAGAGAGAGATAACATACACACTACTTTTGAACTCCCAAGCGCTACCGCGCCATACGAAGCGTCAAGAGAGCATATCGGTAAGAGCGGTGGCAAGTGCGAATCATCGAGCGAGCGAAAGAATCCGCGCCGCCAAGTCGCCGTCACGATCATAGCTGTATTGAATACAATACCAGCATGCTTCGGCGTCGTTGTAGCAACGCTCATTACCCCTTCCCCTCAATGAGATGTTCCGCATCGAACTGCTAGCTAATACTCTCGACAAGTGTTAGCTGGTTCTAAGAAGCATCAATGCGGCGTGCCATCTATCTCACCGGTCTGCGCATTTAATACTAACTGGCAAACAAAAAAACGCTGAGGTTTCATTACAATTATTTTCTATTTTTTTATGTCGGACTAGATTTGAAATTATTCACAATACTTTTCCAATTCGCTTTCAGATAGCACATGTCTTCGACCCGGTTTAACCTATTGTCAAAAAATGAATAATCTGTATATTTTTAAAGTCAAACTCATGCTCAGTATCCATGGCATCGACCGCGATAAGAGAAGTGGCATCTTGTTTGTCTATGCACTTCCTATGCTCAGACTCTCTCATCTTAACAGGTCTGTACGTTTCACCAATATAAGTGAAGTCGCAATCAGCACAATTAATTTTGTAAACCACATTCCTGCTATCTCCTATCGCAGTGGGATCTTTCATAAGTTTGATATACTTATTAAATTTATCAGGAATGTTATGACGAAAGAAAATTCATGCTTCTTTAATACAGATTTAAGCTTGTCATTAAATGTATCATAGTATCGGAAAACTGCTACCCTGTCAATTTTATTAAAATTAAAGTTATTAGCAATATCGGAAACAACAGACTTGTCAGCATCTATGTTCTTATTTTTGTTAATAAAGGCAAGATTACGGGCAAGTCTCTTTTTAATGTTTTTTTTCTATGAAATATACCGGACAGCAATTAGCAACCAAATTCTTTTTAACTAAACTAATATTGTCAGAGTGAAACTTCGTGTGGGATAGCAGTATAGCCCTATCTACTAAATTGTAGTAACGATTGCAGTTTTTTGCGACAAGGAATGATGAGAAAAGAAATTAATATATCTGGCAGAATTTTGAAACCAGTTTGTGATGAGATTATTATTAATATCGTGAGAAATTCGAATATCTAAAAAACTAATACTATTATCCAATTCTTTTTCTACTGTAAACTGTAAATTATCATTATAATTGTTAAAAACTGAAAGTACAAAATGTAATTGTTCCTTATCTACAATCAACAAGCAATCGTCAACGTACCGATAATATAAATGATACCCATAGTTTTTTTTATAAAATCTGCGATTGAACAGTAAATACGTCCAGTCTAATAGGATATTAATGCCGTCTAAAAATTCCTGCTTTGGGATGCAATTTAGACAGGACACGCGCCTCCAACGTCGGTCTATGCACTGATAATCAGGTCCTTTGGCAGCTTCAAAAAAAGGGAAACGACATCAAAGGATGCTAGGCAATTGTTACTTTCAAATTTAAAATTATTACGTTTATCTTTCAACTGAAGACCGTTTTTTATACAAGAAACTGGTTTAGAAAAATTTTGAGAAAGAAAATTTGATAAGCACTTATCAAATCGGTATGTGGGACTATTTATTGCGAAACTATGATTCCAATGGGATTACCGACCTTATGAATTTTCACAAGGGCATATGCTTTCGGTAGCGATGTATGATTAATCCCTTTAGAAAACAAACCTCGAAAGGGCAGGTTACAATCAAACACTCCGTGCGCCTCCCAAAGGTTAATGAGATTTCTTATTCTTTTCATTATTCCAGCTGAGGGATTCGTTTTAACAAGTCTATAGAAGTTTTCATCCGAAAGGGCCTCCTCAACCTTTGAGACGTACACATCGCGCTCTATCGCCACCGTCGCAATACTCTCGTCTGCTCTGGTAAAAAATAAATCTGGATTTTCTTTAAGAAATTTTTTTGTTAAATTAATCTCATTATTTAAAACTCTATCCTGAAATGATAAGTGCGTTTTGTTTTTGATCTGAGAGTTTAATATAGAAACAACACTATCTCGCAACCTTCCATCCGTGCCCTTATTAAAATTATATAAACTTACAAGGCTCTTGAGAACATCTACAGCCTGCTTAAAATCAAATCAAACTTAGTATTAAAATTGAACTTCTCTCCCAAAGACATGACGCTGTAAACAAAAGATGGAAGAGAAGAACTGGTTAAGTTGACCAGCCACTTCTCTTTTAATTTTTGTATTTCGAAATTATTAAAATTGTAACTGTATGGCATACTATTGTGACTAAAGCAATTGCTATTACAATCAATATTACAAAAAACTCCAGCATGAACTTCACGTTCCTGAGAAAAAGTTTTTACTCAATAAATTTAACTTATTTTTATGTATAGCATCAAATTTTCTATTTAAACCTAAAAAACAAACAGGAAAATACGCAGATACCGAATCTGAAAACGCTTTACTAGCATTGTTTAACAATATATTTAACTCTAAATTACGGATTTTTGTACAATATGCAATGTGAATGTAAGTGTCACCTATGTCTAAGTTCAATATCTTCTTACGCTGTCTTTTTTAAAACAAACCAGCTATAAAATTACCTAAACGTTAGTAAATTAAGATGGTATATGAATGCTACATCTGTGTTAAACCCACAGATGTAGCATTCCCGTAATTGGTCAGTGACCCTTTGTGCTGAGACAAGATGGTAGATGCTAAGTCCGCCCGCACTCTGTCAGTTTTCCTAGTCATCTATCTAATCGTAGGAGGAATCTTGGTGATGAAACGCCAATTGATCTAATGTAGTTGCTTCTAATGCTCGATGTTGGTAGAATGAATAATTAAAATTTTAATCATCTCTGCGAGACGATAATTTGTTATTTTTACTTACGTTCC
Organism: Philotrypesis tridentata; assembly: GCA_018906965.1. NCBI lineage: Eukaryota > Metazoa > Arthropoda > Insecta > Hymenoptera > Pteromalidae > Philotrypesis > Philotrypesis tridentata. The sequence continues at coordinate 90,553 of JACCIB010000256.1, forward strand.
GAGCCCAAGAAGGCTCCTCTTCGGAGCTGTACAATATTAAATTAAAGATTATGTACAAATGGAATTATAATAACTCATAAACAATCAATAATTTAAAATACCAATAAATAATAAAAAAATGATGCATTTTCAAAGCAACATGTTAAAGAGAACCACTCCAGCACGTGCTATCTGAAGGCGAATTACGAAAGTATTGTTAATAATTTCAAATCTAGTCCGACATCAAAAAATAGAAAATAATTATAACGAAACTTCAGCGTTTTTCTGTTTGCCGTTTAGTATTAGATATGGGGTTTTTTGTACAGAATTTGTCAGGTCTGGATCTGTAAGATAATTTAGTGTTTTTTAATTTATTTATTTATTTATTTAGTTATTTATTTATATAGTTATTTTTGTATTTATAGCATTAAGCTTTTAAGATCCGGAGTGGTTTTCGTCAGCATGTCGCTTTAAAAAAGTATCATTTTTTATTATTTATTGGTAATTTTAAATTATTGTGTGTTTATGAGTTATTGTAATTCCATTTGTATATAATCTTTAATTTAATATTATACAGCCCCGAAGAGGAACCTTAGTGGGTTTGAAACATAGGCAAAAATAAAAAATTATTGGCTCGAAGAGATGGTTAGAATTTCAATTATTCATTCTACCAACATCGAGCATTAGAAGCAACTACATTAGAAGTAAGGAAGTAGCCGATAGTACACGCTTTTATATTGCAAAAATGATCGGAGACATTCAAGCGGTTTGTTTACAAGTAACGACACGCGGGATTTGTATATATCAGTACATTACATAGGTCTATCGTTCGTTTCTACATTTCAGCTGGAACATCAAGTGTGTATACACGTTATTGAGCTTGTGTGTATCCTCTCTCTTGTTAACGCCGTTCTCCTGCATATGTATATGTAGCATTTCAGAGATTCGTCTTTTGTTTAAATTCTTTTCTCTGTCTTTTATTTTAAAATTATCAAAGTTGAACGTGTGGTCAAGATTTTGACTATGGTTAAAAATTACGTTCTTTGGTTTTTTATACTCTTCAATGTGTGTATACACACTTCTTTTAGTTTATCCAACATATGTAGCGGTGCAATCATTGTATATCAGCTTATATGCAACGTTATTTTCAAGAATGATCATGAATGCTGCATTTATTCATAAAATTCGCTAACATACGAAAAAACAGCTGTATTCCGTTTTACTTAATTCTCACGATGTAGCAGTTGGTGTACAATTTAGTAGATAGAGCGATTAAATTGGCGAATACATGTTATCATGAGAAAAAAATAAACATTATAAAAAATCTTCCAGTCGACAATAATTATCCTGTTCACTTTATCAGCAGATATATTAGTAAGTGACTGTCTGCAATAAAATCGACCGGACAACCGATACGTCTTGAGAATGACGTACAATGGAATACAGTTGGTTCACTGTATGTTACTGAAATGTCTGAAATGCTACATACACATATATAGGAAAACGGTATTAATAAGAGACAAGGATACACAAAAGCTCAATAACGTGTGTAAATACTTGATATTCCAGCTGAAAAATAGAAACGAACTTTAGATCTATGTAATGTACTGATATATATACACACACACACACACACACACACACACACACACACACACACACACACACACACACACACACACACTAGGGGGTACCTCCCTGCTCGCTCCGCTCGCCCACTCCCGTTATTTCAGTTGTTATTTTGGTAATGTACAAAAATAATTTACAGCAACAATTTCAAGAATTGATTTTAAACTTTTAGATTTTCAAATCTCAATTTTTAAATATATGCATATTTTATTGACTGTTAGAACAATAATAATTCTTAAAATTTGCGTACTGCCATAAAATTCATGGTATATCAATGATACTGAAAAATGTTATTGTAAAAATAGCTCACCCATCAGCTCCACCCTCCATCTGCCACCTCTCCCTATCTTCTTCACGATGATCTCTAACCATGAAGTCTATTAACTACCTGTCATCTTCACCATTCAACGTTTATCTACCACCGATCATCTATATCCTCGACACCATACGACTACATACTCGACTCTAGTTTTTTCCTCCAGCGTCCACACACAACCCCTATATATCAGCTCTACTCAAGACTTCAAACCATTACCTATAACCTTGACCCATGACCTTTTCATCCACCTACATATACCCATAAACTCCACCGTCTCTCAGCTATTAGCATCTCACTCACATCACTTATAATCTCGACCAATCAGGCCGATTAAATCATAAAATCTATTCTTTACCTATGACTTTCAACTAAAATTATTATTCTCTGCGTCTGTTCTCCACCTATCACCGCAATTTATTACGTAACGCTCCACTTATTACACCAACCTTATCTTCTTGACTCTCCACCTATCATTTCCACCTTCCATCTATCGCCTCCAATCACGACCTCTAGCCTCCCACTATTACGCCTAATTATGACTCCTAACATTGACCAATTATCTACACCCATAACTTCGCCTAAACACCTGTCATTTCCAGCTCTAAACCACCTGTTAACGATCATTTCCAACCATGAAGTCTACCAATTACCTGTCACCTTCACTGTTAATTTCTATCCATTATCGATCATCTACAACCTTGACTCTCGACCCTCGACCCCTGAATATTTTAATCTTTTTCTATACTTCGACCTATGACCTTCTTATTCTCCTGTTACCTCCACTTTCTATATCGCCCCATAAAGTCCACCGTCCTTCTAATTCATTGACCTACCACTTACAACTTTCACCCATAACTTTCACCACCACTTACCACCTTCACTCGTAGCTTCTAATGAACACCTATTCCCTGCAATGATGACCTCCTTTTTTACTTATCACTTATACCTTCCACTTATAACTCTAATCGTGACTTCCACACTCCACCTATCTCCTACACTATCTACGTGAACCACACACACTCCATTGCTACAGTCATAACCACCACCCTTTACGCATAATCTGCAAATATGTTCACACTTTCTGCCTGCACCTATCACCTCCACATATAAATTTAACGCACCACCTAGCATCTTTACTCGTAACCTCAAACCGCACCACGTATAATGTCGACCCATGAAGCGTACCGACTAATTAGCTCCTCCACTGTCCATCTGTTACTGGCAATCCAGTTCTCCTACTCCGCGTGTCACTTTCCCCTTCGACTTATGACTCCAATCATGATTTCTGACCTCCACTTATCACCCATGATTTTCAGCCTCCACCTACCACATCTAGCCATGAACTTCAGAACAACTTATTATTATTGACCTCACACTCCATCTATCTACTACACTGGCCACCTATAACTACAGTCATGACCACCACCACCTTTTACGCATAATCTGAACACACGTTCACACTTTCTGCCTACACCTATCACCTCCACACATGAATTCCACGCATCACCTGGCATCTTTACACGTAACCTCAAACCGCACCACCTATAATGTCGACTCATGAAGCATACCGACTAATGTCTGTATGCTTCACTGTCCATCTGACCTTCACTGTCCATCTGTTACCTGCAATCCTGTTCTCCTACTCCACGTGTCACTTTCCCCTTCGACTTATGACTCCAATCATGACTTCGACACTCCACCTATCCTTTATAACGCCCACTATAAGCGTCACCCATTACTTCTGACCTTCACCTATCACCCATGATTTTCAGCCTCCATCTATCATAGCTAGCCATGAACTTCCCATCAACTTGTTATCCTACACTTTTCATCTGCACCCATGAAGTCTACCGTTTCCCTTCACCAACACTTCCACCCTCCACATACCGCTTTTAATCATGATCGCCAGTGTCCCACTAATACCTCTAATTATGACTTCTAACATTCACCAATCACGTCCACCTATGGCCTCCACTGAACACCTGCCATTTCTAGCTCTGCAATCTACCTTATACCGAGCACCTCTATCATCCATCTATTGCATTCAATCATGTCCTTCTTCTCCAGCTATCCCTACAACGTCTACTTATGAATACAATCATGATCTCCACCCTCTTCACATAATCTCTACCAATCTCTTACACCTATGACTTTCTGATTACGCTTATCACTATCTCTGATCATGTCTTCCTACTTCAATTGTAATCACATTCCGCTTATGATACTAACCATAACTTTCGCAACCGAACCTTTCACTTATGACTTCAATAGCGATCATTACTCAACCTATCCCTACACCGTCCACTTATTACTACAGTTATTAACCACCACCCTTCGCACACTCCTCGACCCATGCAGCTGACCATCTACCTAGCACCTTCACCTGAGGGGGCGCTGAAGGGGGGCTGAGGGGTTGCAGAGGGGGGGGGCAAAATGCATAAAAATAATCAAACTTTTGAAACGTTTTTTGGTTCTTTTGAAGGGGACGTGGGGGGACGAGGAGGGGTGAGGGGGAGCCAAATTCCAGCATGACTCAAAACAACTATATAATATAGTAAGATATATAAATCCCGCGTGACGTCACTTGTGAAAAAACCGCTTGAACGTCTGCGATTATTTTCGCAATATAAAAGCATGGACTATCGGCTACTTCCTTACTTTTGTATCTGTAGTTGATTGAGTCACAATAACAATAGAGTTATTAATCGGCTCCTCTTCCTCGGTTGATAATCGGCAGTGGAAAGGATTTTTAAAATGTACACAATATGCAGCTGCTCTATGTAAATCTCACGATAAATTGTCTTATATGTAAAATTATTTTTATCTTTTAAAGTTTTTTTTTAATAAATTTGACAGTTTCCTGATGAGGGCGCCGAAACGTCGAAAAAAGAAAGGATATGTTAAATTATTTCACCGCCCTTATCCACTGCCACCGAAAGATCGATAAATTCGTCACAAAGATTATTCACATACTACCGAGGGATAGAATCAAAAATAGACTTAGTGTTATACAATTGTCTATAAACATACTGTAGCTATTTATTTTTAGGATCTCTAAATCCAAATTATAAATGATCTATTATAATATATCATACTTGTCAATAAATGCAGCTATCGTTCGATATTAGGATTTACAAACAAAATCAATGAAACATTACTTCTAGCTGATCAAACTTTATTCAAGTCACTTCACGTTTCAAGTCGAACTTTGACTTCGGTTTAGGGCTAAGGGTTGAAAATATTTTAAATTTATGAATTTAAGGAGAGTATATGACTTTAAGGTTTGATGGATATATGGATTTATTTATTGATGGGTTTATGGGATTAAGTATCTAAAAGTTTAATGTTTATAGATTAATGCGTGATTACGGGGATAAACAGTGGTCTGAAAAGAAGCCCCCTCCGCGATCGTATCGCCCCTTTTAACACTATACACTTGATTCTGGAATTCCCAAACAATCATAAGTTTTTTAATATTCCAAGTCGCTATTTCCGAATCTGTCCCCAATTATGCGAGTTTACTTGTTTAAACAACGTTTTTTATGCAAATTATTACAAGACTGAAGTATGAAAGTATTGTGTTATAGTATAAGGGCATAGCGTTAAAGGGGCTATTTTGCTTTTTTTCATTTATTTTATATTATTTGAAATATTTCATACTTTTATTCCGTAATCAGTTTTATTCATCTTAAACTGTTAAGACTGTTATTATTACTGCTATTATAGCCTTTTGCAGTGGTACTCTATCGCCTGCAGAGCTGAAATAACATTATTTAATATGCTGTACGGGCGAGACTTCACGGAATATTTAGAATTATAAATAAAGTATAAAATTAATTTTTGTTATAGTAAGTTTTCTTTTCTTAATTTTTAAATAATTATCGTGTATTTATTTTTGTTTTTAAGCACTTTCCTTTCATCGGAAATTATATATTTAAACGTTCGCGCGGTTTTGGGGCTACTTTTGAGACCACTGGGGATAAATACCCCTATCTAAGAAATAGAACCATGAATAAATTTAGTGTTAGAAATAAATTTAGACTTCTACACAAATAATAGATCATTTTTATACTAAAAGTAGATAATCTGACTTTTAATTTGCTGCCTTTAAAATTGAATTTGGACCATCCTAACTGTAGTCACACTACGTTGACTTCGACATGCATTAGTTCACTTACTGTACGATTTCATACCATCAAACGGGTTGGGTTTAGGGACTTTAAAATAGATTTTTACTTATAGCATGATCACGCACCAAAATTTTGTCAGGTTTCATATGAATCTTAAATAATGCGTCAAAAAAAAAGTTATGAACCTCGAAATGTCTCAGATAAAACACAAGACCCTAGACTACTTTTTTCTCAGGCAGTAGGTAGTTGATAAGAAGTTGAGCACCGTAGCAATCATGATTCAAAATTTACGGTCAACTACACCAGCGATCACCATCTGCTGCCCCAAAATATGGATATAATCTACAGATACTTGCTATCTTGGTATGCATTTCAAGTGACTTGGGGTATTGCGCTTTGATTTCATCGAGTATGAATGCGACAATGCAAACGACAATTTTAAGACACTAATTTATTGTATCATCTCCTTGTTTTCAAATAAATGTAATACGTAGACCGTAATAAACCAAATTTTAAATGTGATACCGTTGAAATATCGTAGTATTAATCATCAAATGATAACAAAATCAATACAGTTGTTTGACTATAAATTATTCATATTTTAATGTTTATTATAATACTTATTATTCCATTTTCACTCGTATAATTACATTATTATAATACATATTATGTTAAAGATTATATATAATAAATATAAAGAAATATTTCCAATTTTTAAGGTATTAAATTAGTAAGAGCATTTAGAGCAATGCTTTGGATATACAAAAATTCTGAAAGTTCTTGTAGAGATGAAAGTCCTCTGGTAGTATTCCCCGGTGATCGAGATTCCCTCTGAGAGAACTCACATATGATGAAAAATCACTTCAAGAGTATTCTTTGACTATGAGATTCTCTCTCCGAGTATTTCGTGGAAATGGAGAATCGCTCCCACAGAATTTCTTGAAGGTGGAGGAACTCTTTAGAGTATTTCTTGAGAACGGATAATGATTCCTAGAGTATTTCTCAATAACGGAGAATCCCTCCCTAATTATTTCTTGAAATTAGAGAAACCCTCCGGGAGTATTTTTTAATAACAGAGAATCCGGCCAAGAGTATTTTCTGAAAATGGAGAGACTCTCCAGTGTATTTCTCAATAATGGAAAATGCCTTCCAGAGTATTTCTCGATCATGGAGAGTCTCCGAGAGTGTTTCTTGAAAATGTAAAAACCCTCCCAGAGTATTTCTTGATGACGGAGAATCCATCTGAAGTAAATTTCTTGAAAACTCAAAAACCCTTTAGCGAATTGCTCGAGAATAGAAAATCCCTCCCAGATTATTTCTTGAAAATACAGAAACCCTCTTAAAGTATTTCTTGGTAATGGAGAAACTCTCTGAGAGTATTTCTCGATAACAGGAAATCCCTCCCAGAGTATTTCACGATCATGGAGAAAATCTGCTGCTGTATTTCTTGGCGATGGACAATCCCTCCTAGAATATTTCCCGGTAACGGAGAAATCCTTCGGGAATATTTCTCGATAATGAAGAAATCCTTCGGGAATATTGCTTTAGAATGTAGAACCGCTCCAAGAGCATTTCTCGACGCTGGAGAAACACTCCGAGAGTATTTGTCGATAACAGAAAATCCCTCTCAGTGCATTTTTGGATGATGGAGAAAACCTGCTGTCAAATTTCTCGGCGATGGAGAATCCCTCCTAAAGTATTTCTCAATAACCGAGAATCTATCCGAGAGTATTTTCTGAAAATGGAGAGACCTTCAACAGTACTTCTGGATAACGGCGGCCGAGAATCCCTCCCAGATTATTTCTTGAAAATAGAGAAACCCTGCTAGAGTATTTCTAGATAACAGAGAATTCCTCCCACAGCATTTCTCGATAATCGAGAAAACGTGCTGGCATAATTCTCGGCGATAGAGAATCCCTCTTAGAGTATCTCTCGATAACAGAGAAAATTTTCAAGTATATTTCTCGGCGATGGAGACATCCTCCTAGCGTATTTATGTACGATCGAGAAAGCCTCCGAAATTATTTTATCGGAAATGGGGAAACTCTTCAAGACTATTTAGCGACGATCGAGAATCGCTCAGATAGTATTTTCCGATAATGCAGAAAATCTGCGAGTATGTTACTCGGTGATGGAAATATCCACCGACAGTATTTCTTGATGATAGAGAATCTCTATCGCTTATCGCCTCTTCCAAAAAGACGGATCGGGATGGATCGGAGCCTAACGGCATTAGTGCGTATAAAAAATATTTAAATAAATTAAAAGTAAGAAAATTCGTTAAGCGAAAAGATGATGGAGTTGAGAGTATGTAAAATAATACATGAGTCTGAGCAGATAGCTTTTCAAAAAGGACGGATCGAGATGGATCGGAGCAACTTAACTTAAGTTAACTTCATACTTTTTTCATAATTATATAATGTAATAAACAGTAAGAGAAATTAATTCTACATTCTGAAGTAATACTCCCAAAGGATTTCTCCATTATCGAAAAATACTATCGGAGGGTTTCTTCGTCGCCATGAAATACTCTCGGTTGGATTCCTTGTTATCGAAGAATGCTATCGAAGAGATTCTCTATCATTGAGAAATATTATCGGAGGGTTTCTCCATTATCAAGAAACGCCCTCGGATGGATGTTTTGGTATCGAGAAATATCTTGGAGGATATCTCCATCGCCGAGAAATACTCAAATTACCTTCATTATCAGGAAATACTCTCGAAAGGTTTCTCGATCGTCGATAAATACTCTTGGCGGGTTTCTCCATCGAAGAGAAATACATTCGAAGATTTTCTCCATTATCGAGACATACTAGGAGAGATTCTCCATCATCGAGAATTTAACCAGCAGGTTTTCTCTATCACTGAGAAATGCTCTCGGAGGGATTTTCTGTTAATACTCTCAGAGAGTTTCTCCATTTTCAAGAAGTAATCTGGGAGGGACTTTCCGGTCTCGAGTAATACTCTAAAGGATTTCTCCACATTCAAAAAATTCTGTGGCAGGGATTCTCCGTTATCGAGAAATACTTTGGGAGGCATTTTCCATTATCGAGAAATACTCTGGAGGGTTTCTCTAGTTTCAAGAAATTCTGTGGGAGTGATTCTCCATTTCCACGAAATACTCGGGGGGAGAATTTCATCGTCCAGGAATACTGTGCATGCTTGCTCTGAATGCTCGTACTAATTTCATACCTTGAAAATTAGAAATACTGGATCAGTTTTTAGAAAACTGCAGACAAGTATAATCTTTAAAAGAATATGTATTATAATAATATAATTATATGAATTAAAATGGGATAATAAGTATAATAATAAAAATAGAAACATTAATAGTTTATAGTCAAAAAATTTTATTCGTTATCATTTCACTATTAATACTAAAATATTTCAACGATACCTCATATAGAATTTTTGGTTTACTACGCTCGACATATTACATTTATTTGAAAATTGCTAGATGATACAATAAATCAGTGTTTCGAACTTTTCATTTGCATTGTCGCATTCATACTCGATGAAATCAAGGCGCAACACTCCAAGTCACTTCAAATGCATCCGCGATAGCATGTATCGGTAAATTATATCCATATTCTGGGGCAGCAGATGGTGATCGCTGGTATAGTTGACTGTAAACTTCGAATTATGAATGCTACGGTGCTCAACTTCATATCACCTACTTACTGCCTGAGAAAGGAGTAGTCTAGGATCCTGAGTTTTGTCTGAGACATTTGGAGGTTGATAACATTCTTTTTGACGAGTCATTTAAGATTCATATGTAACCTTAAAATATATTCGTGCGTGACCTGCCTAGATAAATAAAAATCTATGTTAAAGTTCCTAAACCCAACCCGTTTGATGGTATGAAATCGTACAGTAAGTGAAATAATGCATGTCGAAGTCAATGCAATGTGACCATAGTTAGGATGGTCCAACTAAATTTATTTATGGTTTTATTTTTTAGATTATAGGGGTATTTATCCCCATAATCACGCATTAATCTATAAACATTAAACTTTTTGATACTGCAGTCCTTGGTCCTACTCCAAAAATATCCATTTCTCCTAACTGTATGCATTCATTGCGGCGTGAATCGAGTCGTTAGCTTATTCCCGATTATCGCCTCGTCTCTGAAATTGCCGGGGAACGTCGTGTACGAGAAAAGACACCGGTATAATGGTACACTAGAAAACACCGTGTTTCCTTATGTAAAACTAGAGTTTTATTGCTGAGTTGTATGGAAAAATGCAGGTGTGTATGCGAGTGTGTGCGTATTACGTGTGTAGGTGCGAGTATTGCGGATGCGTAAACTAGCCACAGACGTGGTGTTATCTCTTTGACAGCATCCGGAACAGTGTAAACAGTCGATCTAACCGCTCGGCCCTTCTTTTATCTTGAACCCTGCGGATAGGAGAGAAGTTTAGGAATTAGCTCGTAGAGGCACGTGAGGAAGAGCTGACCAAGAGAACAGCCAGGTAGACAATTTTGAAGATATTTTGTCAGTGCGCGCTCGCCAGTTACGGCCGGTCGCCAGTCGCCCGTTATTCCTTTTCTTTTATGTGTTTTAAATAAACGCCTGGCAGTTAAAATAAGTCTTGTGTGCAGTTATTTTGCGTACATTCCCTATTCCCCATTTTTCGCAATCTGCAGCCCGGGAAGCAGTCTCTACCACCGCTGAACTGCCGGCGAAGCGAGTAAGTGAACCGGGCGTCCAACATTATTGTTAATTTAAAATACGGTTCACCGAAGCAGCCCGATAACAAGGTGCGTTTACGTTTAAGATTCCGTCATAATTTTGGCGGAAAATCTACAACGTCACACTATGTAGGGTTATGTAAATAATGACAGTAACCTGTTGAATTCCACTTAGCGAATAGCTGTCTGAATTTGCACGCTAAGCCGCTGCAACTATCACTGGAAAAGATCGCCTTTAATCGCTATTTTCTCAAAAATGGCCCATTTTCGCCACTCGGGCCCATGAGGATTTATGTACAGGAATTGAAGACGTACAATTTGGTTACGGTTACATACAAATTCATTGGGATCCACACGCCCATAAGATTCCTCCGGGGTCCTTTCCTCGATTCGTGGAGAGCGGGCACGGCAAATCCTGCATCACGACGACTCTGGAGCGAGTCTGGACGACAGCAAGAGCCCGCCCAACCCTTCTCAAACTCCTTAATAAGAGAAAGAAAGAGTGTGTGAGAGAGAAAGTGAGAGAGAGAGAGTGAAAGAGAAAGTGAGAGAGAGAGAGAGAGAGAGAGAGAGAGTGAGAGAGAGTGAGAGAAAGAAAGTGAAAGTGAGGGAGAGTAAGGGAGAGAAATGAGAGAGAGTGAGAGAGAGAGAGTGTGAGATAGAAAGAGTGCCGATAGCTCCGAAAGGGGCTGTTGTGCGGGGGCGGGTTAGTGCAAGAAATAATAACGCGAAGTAACTCATTTTCCCAGCTAGGCTGACATTCATCGATCAGTACGAGACTTAAGGTAAATAGTCGCTACCCGTCATCCGCAATGGATAAACCAGGATTGTCTTTGGCTCGACCTTATATCCATTCCAGCGCGCTATTTCGCTGTTGTACTCGCGAATGTAAGGTGCTGTTCGCCTAGCGGCGGCGCACGAAACCGCCGCGACGCGGACTATCTCGGCCGCGATGGACGGACTGTCGCAATGGAGGGGCTTATTGAGGAGCGTGAATTTAGGGAGCAAATGAGTCGCATGGGATATAACAAATGACATTTTTATTTCTCGAACAACGAATACTGGAAGATTCAGCAACTCCAAAAACTTATAAATATATATGTTTATGCAAAATTATTTTCACATAAAACTTTCAATAATCTATTGAAACAGCTTCAAGGAGGACCGTGAGTTCTCGAGAAGGTGGGGCCAGGAAGAGGATTTTGTTCAGGTCACTCGGTAAGGCCGTCAAGGAGAGAACTAGCCTCTCAAACTGTGCGGCTGTTTTTCCCTTTCCCTTGTAGCACGAATGTACAGTTGGGTAGGGTGCTATAGATGGGGGTGCGTTAAAGGACTCAGAACCCTCGCACGTCTGTGTCTGAATGCACACAGCCCCACAGCGGCGGAGAGTGGAGTGAGGAACTAGCGTAAACTTTGTTTCCTTAGCAGAGTTTGTCCCCTTCCCGAGAGGAGATTCGTTCGTAAATCTCGAGGATTACACTGGTGGCCTCTTAAGGGATCTAGCCCTAGGTAGATCCTTGGCTATGCTGCTCTTCGCTTTGAGAACTGTAAACTAGCTGGAGCTCTAGTTGGAAAGCTAGCCCAGAGTAGAAAAACGCTCCGTGCTTCTGAGCTTGGCCTTTCATACCCATCAGAGTCGTATGACTAGTGTTGCCTTTCTAGGCGCTCGCTTGTGTTCTGCTGGTTGCTATCTATTTACCCCGTTTCACTATTTACAGATATAAATGCATTTTTTGTTGCCATAGTTATTTCATCCAATACAATAATTTAAATATTTTGAAGTATTTTTCCATATTTCTACTCTCCTTTTATACACACCTTTTATACATAAATTTCTTGGCTGTGGCTGCTACACGACTATGTGAAAGAAGTCTGTGCCTTTCACATTACCCGACATGTTCATCTCCACTAGCAGGTCTACCCGGACTATGCCGCGTCAAAACAAACCCCTACCACTACACCTTCAAAGCTTTGTAGTGAAGATTCTTTTACGCGTCATAGCCCTTGGGGAAGAGGTGGCGATATCTCTCGTGCTTGGATGCGTCATAGTGAGGGGCTCATTAACCTCGATGTTGATGCTTAAACTGTCGTTGCAATTTTCGAGAGAGAGAGAGAGAGAGAGAGAGAGAGAGAGAGAGAGAGAGAGAGGCGGAGACAGAGACAGAGAGAGAGAGAGAGAGAGAGAGAGAGAGAGAGAGGCGGAGACAGAGACAGAGAGAGAGAGAGAGAGAGAGAGAGAGAGGCGGAGACAGAGACAGAGAGAGAGAGAGAGAGAGAGAGAGAGAGAGGCGGAGACAGAGACAGAGAGAGAGAGAGAGAGAGAGAGAGAGAGAGAGATGGAAGAACCCCCTATTTTTATTTAAGGGGTTATGACAGTGTTCAAATTTTGAAAATATCCATTTTTTCATTCACTTTTTTCACAGTTAATAGTCCGTATAATATGGTTCTGAAAGTCGTTTTTTGAAAGAATTTGCCTCGAAGATATCGACAAAAAACTGATAAATCTGCTTTAAGTAAATTTTTGAAAAATCGTTAATTTTAAATATTTTAATTAGGCCAAACTTGTGGAAAAAATTTGCTTTGTTATAGCCTTTGTTACAGCGTTATTGTACATTGAAAAAAAAACGTATCTCCGTTCCTATTGGTCGTACCCAGTCCATCTAGAGCTTAAAATTTTGAGAAAAATCCCACCTTCGCAATAAACTTATTTATAATTCGATTGCACTTAAATATTGTGTACAGGGAATTAATTAATTACATACTTTATAAACATTGGCTCCCAGGGACGCCCCTACTAAAAATTTCCCAGTTTGCAAAGTACTATATTGAAACATAACTCTTCTCGAGTACGCACAAAATAGTTGAACTATTTGAGATAATTTTTCAGGTTTTGCCAGCACTTTGAAAATAACAACTTTTTCAACTTTCGGTCCTTATTGCACAAAAACTATAGCAGATAGAGAATTCAAGTTTTGCTCGCTTATAGTAATTATTGAGTCCTACCTTTTCATAGAATAGAGTTTTAAACCTAAAATAAAACCTAAAATAACTTTTTCAATAATTATAAACGATTTTTGATTTTTGCAGAATTCGCATTCACTGCCAATTTGCAACTAAACTATTAGAGTTTTTGTTCAAAATTTTTGTTGAAAATTTCATAAGAAATAACTTTTGTTTGAAACTTTTTTCTCTGCGATTAATACTTTTTAATACGTAAAAGAAAAACCAAAAAAAGCGAAATTGCGACTTCAATTGTTTGTAGCGAATTTGCTGTACAAATTCAGCTGTTTGCGGACTCGGATTATTAATGTACACACTCTTCCGAGTGGCTTAAACCAATAAAATTGCTGTTAAGAATTTTTTTAAAAAAATTCAGTTTTCAGCTGAATTAGACTGGCCAATAAAAATGCCACCAAAAGAATTTTTAGCCAGATTGGCTCTCCGAGGGCCTTGATGTCCCCTTGTAAGTATAGGCAGAACCGTTTGCGTATTGTTGGAATCCTCCAAATGCTGAAACGAGGGTGCGTGAGGCACAGTAACCTATGAATATTTCATGGTTTGACTGTCGTTCACTTTGTCCTTGACTTGTTTGCTGAAGGTGGGAGGGTCAGTCGTTGTTAACACATCTAGCGCGAAAGCTTTCGTGCTGTGGAATCATTTGCGGAACTGTCACGTCTGTCTCGAAGGATACCTGCAGAGTTTTCGTGTCCTTTTAGCCGACCGTTGACAGAGCTCGTCCAATCTTTTACGGCGAGATCCTTCGCTTCACGCTTTGTTGTCCGGCGTGTCGCTTCTAGAATCGTCAGCTGAGGGTATGTGTCGATGCCTCCCACAGGGGCTACTCCTCGCGCCCGTTGCGGGCTCAGCTCTAGGTCTGAGGGGAGCGGGGTGAGGTTGCTGACCTACCATGCGTTTGTCCTGATCCAAGCTAGCTGCGAGCTGCTTTGCTTCAGCCACCCATATGTGCAGTACTTCGCTCCAGTGCGCAGCCTCGGGTGCATCGTATCAGGATCGCGTTAAAAGGTCGTTGGAGTTCTTCGCGATTCACCGAGGTGGATTAGGCTAGGGTAGCTGGCGGCGCGTTGCAGAAGGGAGCGATAATGCGAATGTCCACGGTGCTTGCCTCGATTGCCCGTTCGCATCATCTTCGATCGAATAATTTTCGCGCAAGTGAGCGAGGTTACGCGTTTCGGTGTTGGATTTTTCCGGAGTAGACAAGCGATCGACGGACCGTTGTCGTGGTTCACTAGGACCTACCGCGCAGCCGCAAGATGATAGCGAGCGGTTTCTTTAGGAGTTTAACGAGATCCGCATTAAACGCTTAACTCTTTTTCCCGTTCCCCGGTAGCTCGGCCGGGTAGCTTGAATCATTTAAAATTATTGACGATCCGGATGTCGAAAGTTACAAAATTAGGGAAAAGTCGGGTCGAACGATTTGTCCAGTAGAAAGTAAACTGCTTTTGAGGATAAGAATTCTCGAAGAAACAGCCAAATTGCACATAAGTAATTGGCGGACTTACAGTACGATGAGCAGCACTGTTGATTACGTGTCCCTTTTGTTGTTCGGCTGTGTTGCGCTGGGGATGAAATAAATCTGCTGACAGGTGTCGAGAAGCGGCACGAATATTCCCAAATTGTTCGCTGGCGTGAGAAGAAAAATCGTCGAAATTTTGCTGATAAATATCCAGCCAAAAATTGAGGAAAAGAAACTTTCTGACTTCTACTAAATTCGAGGACGGTGCTGCGCAGCTATCATTCAGTTTGCTCGAAAAAATTTTTTTTCAACAACTGGTGAAGACGAGGTGTTGAAATTGCACAGAATGTCATGTAAACTTTAGTCCAATTACTGGAATTTTGTGGCGATTGTCCGAGTTTGTTCTAAAAGAACTTTTTTTTCACCAAGTCGTGATGTGTCCCTCTTATCACTACTGAATTGCACTCGATTCCGCAGTAAGTAATCGCAAGTAAAAAAAAATAAATAAATTTTCAAATTTGCCGAGATAAAATGCACACTCGTAAAGAGATGACAAAAGCTGTTACAGACGGAAGGGTTAAACCGAAGGAAAAAAAGCAGCTTCGATTAGGTGTAATCGGTATGCTTAATTGCTCTTGGATGAGAGCTTTGTCCAGTTAGAGAGTCGCCGGGAGTCTGACTGTATCTGTGTCTGACTGTGAAGTCTTGGCCTTAAACAGCTCCCGGCCGACTCGTTCTCTGCTGACGATGTATGCGGTGCATCTCCAGCTCCAGTACTGCGGCGGTCTCTGCAATCTCGCAACCGATAAAAAAATGACGATAATTTGAAATAGGAAGTTATTAAATGCTATTGTAATGAGGGCTTTCCCCCTCGGCCAGAATCTTGCCGATTTCGCTTGCTGCACTCGTCTATTGCATGACCGGGGATGTAGTACGAGCAGAATGATTTTGGCCTAGCGTCTTGTGGGTCGTCGCCCTTTTCCTCAGTCGGCGGGGCCACCTGTCCAGCTTTGTCTGTACTCTTATTATTGGTCACGGTCCATCTTAACTGGGTCATCGGCTTGTATTGACCCGCTGCAGTCGACAGGAGCAGTCTTGCTCCCAGCCTGGCTTCAAAATTTGATTGATGCCGTGATCACGTCATTTCAAAGCGCCCATCGTTTCGCACGGACGAAATGGTCTAACGGTGCTCGAAGGCTATACCTGTTTTGCTCGAGCACATCAAAGTCCGCCTGCCGCCTTCACGATGTTTTGTTGAGCTCGAACAGTTCTCGACTCTAAAACCGTAATCGCGAATGCTCTCGCCGACTCCTTGGGCGACTGCGCGGATTTGCGAACTCAGTTGATGCACGATACCAATGTCCACGAAGTGCATTATGAGTTTGCGCAATACCGCCTCTATTGATTTGTATCTTACCGTACGCGCGCGGAAGCCCTGCGAAAATGAAATCGCTCAAATTCCGGACCAAAGGAGTGCACTACCTCTTTCACCGCTGTCGTGGAAATTGACAACGTGTTCACATCGCCTTCGAAATTGGGAATCATTGAGAAGACCTGTACAAAATTTGCGTATCGCTTTGTATCGATAATCGACACAGACGGCGTTGCTGCCGCCCTCGTCGGATCCCAATGCGAGGCTTGGGGGTTTTGCGGAGGATGCAAAGGTGGTGGTGACTAAGGCTGAGACTGAGGGGCGGCTGTGAAGGCGGCACGGGCGGCGGTGTCATCGGCGCACGGTGTTCAAGATCGACAAAAAAGTGACCGAAAGTCCGGCTTCACTTGAATATTGCAGTTATCCAAAATTTGATTTTTAAGGGGTCTTCCTGATGTAATTTGCTATCAGAAACCGTTTCCCTCATATACGAATCAATTATATATGTGTATATATAATACGATGAAATAAGTACAAATATATTAAACATTGGCGAAATTATAAAATTTTTTATTTGCTTTACACAAATACATTGATGTTATATTAAGTTAGTTTTTACTCTGCTTACATCTATATATCATTATGGACCCGAATATGTAAGTATGTTTTAAGAGTGACATTTTTTTTAAAAAGAGGTATTTAATAAAAGGATTTAAATATGTTATTCAGAAAAAAAATTTTTAATGAATAAATATACGTATATTTTAAAGAAAAATGTACGTAACTACACAATAAATATCCTAACAATAAAGCCAAAAAATACGTACACATTTAAAGCTTACCGCGCGCAATCACTAAGGATGTATATGTATACGTGCATATTTTTTAGTTTAAAAATGTCTTTATTGAAAAGTTGAACAAATTGCATAACAAAAGTATTCTTTGCGTTTTTGTCGAAAAATACTTTCCTGACGAGCTATAAATTATCGAAAATACGCAAAAAATATCTAAATTATAAACTTTAACCTTCAGTAACTTGAAAGAATATCATGTAAGAACTCTGAAATTCTGTTAACTTATTTAACGAATTGCAAAAGGTAGAACGATTTTTATTATTATTTTTGATTTCACAGCGAATCACACATGTACACACAACGAATATTTAGATATTTAAAGAATATGTTGTACGAGTAATTTAAGGAGAAAATAAGGGGTAAATTAAGATATAACCTTGTTTGTAGTGTGAAAATATGTATGTAAGATCCCACGATTGATTGATTATATTATTTGTTAATCGATAATGTTTGCTGAGTGGTTGATTTTCGTGTAGTGTACTGTATGACTGTGAATGAGAACGCTGACGGTGTGATTGTTGTTGCGTACGCCTCGAGAGTATGAATGAGGGTGCTGACAATGTATGTTTGCAATATACCAGTTTCGCGAGCTGGTTGAGCAACGGTATGTGTTAGTTTCAATCTGAGAGAGCAAGTTAGCGTTTTTATTGATGTCAGCGTTCAAAACATCTTTGTAACCTCTCTCTAAGTGGCGAGTTTTGATTGGTCTTCGGTATCCTCACGTATTAATCATCTGACCAACGCCCTGGTCGGGGATGAGACTTTATAAGCTCAGAGCCCGGTCGGCGCGGGGCCTTTCACGACCAAACCAGGTACCAGTGTGCGTCTAACCTCTTCGCATACGGTAAAGCAAGCTGTTGTTGCCGTCACTACGACTTGCCGCTGAAGACTAGCTGACTACTTGGAGCTGTTGAAGAAGACTTTACCAGAGATCGTAAGAGGGTGTCAAGGTACTACCTGTACGTTATCGGAGGGCCTAGAAATCCACTGAACTGTGCAGGCAAGCTGGCATATTTGCTCCGGTCAAAAGTACTGCTCAACTTCAATACATTGCGACGAAAGGACCGCCAACATATCTGGCGTGAGTGGGTGAAGCCGCAGCTTAGATAAGTCTTCATAACCTGCCACGACTAGCTCGTGTAGTTTAAGATCACATACTCGCCCTAAGGGAGAAGGACACTTCGAACCACAGCGAGTGTACAAAAGCGTAAGTTAGCTTCTTTAGTATTATAACAGAACAAATGTACAAGATCAGAAACTACGTAAAATAACTAGTATAAACTTTGAATGCGAAAGTATGAATGGCCCTTTACCGTCCTTGGAAATCTGTCTGGCTTAATAAAACAAAACAATTAGAAAAGAAAATAGATGTTTAGATGAGAAAAAGATTATTTAATTAACAAAAGCCCTTTACCCACTAACAAGCCCTTCAGTCCTAAACTAGAGTAAGAACGCATAAAGGACAACTCAAGAGTCCACTCCCAACATTTGAAGACTAGCAGAGCGTGTCCACACTTCTAAAGACGTCTCCGCACTTTTGGAATATCGTGTCCGCACTTTTTGATTGTGTCCGCATTTTCCAAATCGCGTCCGCACTAAAGGAGGGTAAGTCTGCGGAACTAAATTCGTCCACACAACATCCTAATAGGGCACAAGAGCAGCAGTCCGCCTTTATTTAATCAAGTCCGCTTTTACGAAGACGTGTCCGCACTTTTCAATATCGTGTCCGCACTTTCGTACAAACGTGTCCGCACTTTCCAATATCGTGTCCGCACTTTCCAATATCGTGTCCGCACTTTCGTACAGACGTGTCCGCACTTTCGTACAGACGTGTCCGCACTTCCGTACAGACGTGTCCGCACTTTCGTTACGTCCACCTTTTGTTACTACAAGTATTATAAACAATATAAGAAAAGACACGCGGACTAAAGTAATAATAATAAATTATTGTTTAATGATTATTTTAAAAACATAAGGTCTCGGGACCAAAGACATCCTTCCAAATAAAAATAATTATTTGTAGTGAACTCAGGCGGTCCGGAGTCAAATCCGGCCCTTACATGTATATTTAAAAAAAGTTTATATAATAAATAAATGTTACGCTCACACAAATAAACACGCATCAAGCACACACCCGCACACGCACACGCGTGCGCGCGTTCGCACGTGAGCATAATTGGAATATAAATATATATATATATATACTAGGGGGGTACCCCCCTGCTCGCTCCGCTCGCCAACCCCCATAGTGTTAAACATAGTTCTGACATCAATTGTATATAACTTAGATTAATATAATAACTTTGTTAAAAATAGTATTATAATATAAGTAAAAAATTTATTGTGTAAAGGTATTATTCAGTGTGTACGTAAATTTTACGTAAATATAATTTACGAAAAATATAGAATTTTTTTTTAAGTTTTTTTGTTCTATTGTTACCGCACCACCTGTGAGGTAAATAGAAATGGCGCATATTTTTTACAGTGGCTTGAGTTTGATGCCTTGTGGTTTTTCGTGGAATTATTATAGTTGCAAAGACTGTAACGATTAATCTAACGGTGGGATTAACTTAAAAACTAAGGGAACAGTTATAATACAACAAAAGGTGTTGTATTGAGAAAAAGTTTTATGAAATAATAGACGTTTTTCAGTTTTTAAAAGAAATAGTTGAAGGCATTATTTGCACACCACCATGGAGGTAAATGAGTTGGCGCGTTTTTTTAAAGTGGTTTCCTCAGTAGGCCTAGTCCACTGTTTTTTGATTGATTCATTAAATGACAGTATTTAAAAGTGATTATAGAAGATGTATTTGAAGAGGACTATCAAATGGATATTATATACTTGAATACTATGAAGCGTATGAAGCGTAAAAGAATATCACTGGAGGGTGAAAACTTGGAGAACAGGAAACATAAAGGAATACAGAGTGTTCGCGACGGAAATATTGTAAATGTTTATTGTTATAATATAAATTTAATTTTTAGGTTGTTTTTCCAAGTATCACAATTAAATGGCGATTGTATACTTGAATACTATGAAATTTATGCAAATCAATGAGGATTCCTTTAAAATTTTCGATTTTAAAGAGAAAAATTACAATTATTTCGAAGAAGAAATTTTGATTATGTGAATAATTTCAGAAAAGATGTGTTTTTGATTGATAAGCCAGGAAAATATCGTATAGAGATTGGTTTTTTTGAAAAGGCCGGTCGTAGCATAATAAGATTTTTTCAAGGTGATAATCGAATTGTTGTTAATAATGAAACGCTTGACACAATTGTTCATGGTACGACTGATAGAAATTTTTCAAGAAAAGAATAAAATCGAATCAATAAGTGTTCTTCTTAATAGTATCAAATGTTTTAAAATTTATGATAAGTTATTGAAACTTATAGATTCCAGAAATGTAAATTTATTGAAATGCCACATCAAATTTTATAAAATTGAAAAAGCCGGGAGATCGAAATAAGAAATTATATTGATTACAAAAATAGATTTCACGTAGAAAATCATGTATGGATAAGCAAAAATGCTTATTAGTAAAAAGAAAGAACCAAAAGAATATCACTGGGTATGTGTGCATTATACACTTAAACATTATGAAGCATATGTAAATAAACGAGGACTTGTTCAAACTTTTTGATTTTAAAGAGAAAAATTATAATCAAGATTAATAAGACAAAAATGCCTATTATACTACAAAAAGTGTTGTACTAAGAGTATGTGAAATAATCAGTGTATTTTAGGTTTGAAAAGGAATAGTAGAAGACATTATTTCCACACCACCATGGAGGTAAATGAATAGGCGCGTTTTTTTTAAAGTGGTTTCCCCTGTAGGCATATTCCACTGTTATATTATTATGTTATTTATGTTGTAAATTTTGCATTGATTTTGTATTGAATGATATAAATATTGTAAAAAATTATAATTTATATAGTAATATATGAAATATGAAATAGCATCTCATATAAATTTTAACTAGTCTATTGTATTTTATTCGTAAATGTATAATACGGTATAGAGTCTATTTCAAATTTGTATCAGTGTATTTTATGAATGGAATTGTTAGTTATAAAAATGAATTTTTTTTATTAAAAGGGGAAAACCACTCAAAAAAAACGCGCCATATCTATTTACCTCAATGGTGGTGTGGAAATAATAGAACTTTTATCTTCTTAAAATATATATATTTACTTTAATAATAGTGTATTAATAATAGAACTTTCATCTTTATATACTAACAAACAACGCTCTCATTACTACACGCTTACATATATGAACAACACATATGTAATAATGAGAGAAAGCTACATATTCTGCTTATGATACTTATGGATAACCACTACTTTTCAATTATTCTTCGACCCATGACAACCTACCTACCAACTTCTCTTGAGGGGGCGCAGAGGGGGGGTGAGGGGGGTTGAGGGGGGGGGGGGGCGGAGGGGGGGCTAATGAGGGGGGGTGAGGGGGCGTGAGGGGGGGCAAAAACGCCCAAAAATAACCAAACTTTTGAAACGTTTCTTGGTTATTTTGAGGGGGTGCTGAGGGGGCTAATGAGGGGGGGCGAGGGGGGCCAAGGGGGGCCGAGGGGGGGGGGTGAGGGGGGGAGAGGGGGGGCCAAATTGCTTCCAGGCTCAAAACAACTATATAATATAGTAAGATATATATATATATATATATATATATATGGGGGGTACCCCCTGCTCGCTCCGCTCGCCAACCCCCATAGCTTCAATTTCTAATTTTTCGCAGACCTACAACTTCATCATTTCAAATCATAACGATTTCACGCTCATTCTATATTTCCAATCATGACCTTTATCTTCTAGCTATGACGTAATTCCTATACAACCCTCTATCGAACCTGTGACTTTGAGCTTCCACATAATCTCCAAACATAACCTCCAATATCCACCTATTGCATGAAGTCACGATGCGCCTATCACCCTTGACCTATTATCTCTAATCACATACCATAGGCTCCATCGATCATCTCCACCCTTCACCTATCGTTTGCGCCCTCCACCTACCGCCTCCAATTATGTTCCCTTCACTCTCCATCTATTGCCTCCAGCCATGATTCCTTCATCTTTCACTTACCGCCTTAAATCCATATCCCTTCACCGTCCAGCTTTTATCTCCGCATATTATCAATACCCTCAAGTAATCATTTTCAATCGTAATATTTTTATGCTCCTTTTATGCATTCTTCATCCCTATATAAACCTATGTAATCCCTATGTAATCCTCTACCTATCACCTTCACCTATGACTTTGAGCTTCCACCTGTCATCTCCAACTACAACCTCAAATATCCACCTATTACACTAAGTCATTATCCATCTATCACCCTTGACCTATCATCTTCAATCAAATCCCTCAGCCTCTCTCTGTCGTCTTCATCCTTTACCTATCGTTTCCACCCTTCTCCTATCGCTCAGATCCACCACCTACCGCATCCCATCATAATCCCTTCACTGTCTATGTATCGCCTCCGCTCATGATGCCTTCACCCTTCACTTATCGCCTTCAATCATTATCCCTTCATCCTCCAGCTCTTATCCCCGTATATTGTCAACACCCTCAAGTCATCATTTCCAATCATAATATTTTTATGCTCCTTCTATCCCTTCAACCGTAAGAGAGATAAGTGCCCTTAGAAACTCCAACCTTCACCTCTTGTATCTGCGTGTTACCTTCAACCTCCACCCATAATTATCATGTTTTACCTATCACCTTTACAACTTACCAGCTTCCACCTATCACTTCCAATCATGACCTCTTCACTTCCATCTATTACCTCTACCTCTAGGCAAC
The DNA here is from genome assembly GCA_018906965.1 of Philotrypesis tridentata. Taxonomy (NCBI): domain Eukaryota; kingdom Metazoa; phylum Arthropoda; class Insecta; order Hymenoptera; family Pteromalidae; genus Philotrypesis; species Philotrypesis tridentata. The sequence goes on from JACCIB010000256.1 coordinate 113,824, forward strand.
AGTAAATTATCATTTATAATCCTAACGATTTAATCGTCCTATCCGTCGACTGTGTACTTAGCACTTTCACCCTCCAACTATTTCTTCCATTCGTGTCCTTTACCCTATACCTTTGACCTTCAACCTCCACGTATAACCTCAACTTATCACCGCCAGTCATGATCTGGAGCCTCTATCTATCGCTTTTAATAATGTAGAGTCTTCACAAATCGCTTTTAATTGTGTCCTCCAATCTCCCTATAGTAGCTGCTGAACCCCCCCCCCCCCTACCATAACAATTTCACGCTCAGTCTATATTTTCTATTATGACCTTCACCCTCCAGTTATGTCATAATTCCTATATAACCCTCTACCTAACACCTTTACTGATGACATTGGGCTTCCACATATCTCTAACCATAACCTCCAACATCAACCCATTGCATTAAGTCATGATGCGCCTATCACCTGTACCCTCGACCTATCACCTCCAATCATATACCTTAGGCTTCATCGATCGTCTCCAGCCATTACCTATCGTTTCCGCCCTCCACTTACTGCCTGCAATACGATCCTTTCACTCTCCATCTATTGCCTCTAGCCATGATCCCTTCACCCTTCACTTATCGTCTTAAACCATTATCCCTACACCGTCTAGCTTTTATCTCCTCATATTATCAACACCTTAAAGTAATCATTTCCAATCGTAATATTTTTATGCCCCTTCTATCCATTCATCTTGTCCCGAGAACCTCCACCCTTGACCACTTACATAACTTATTATCTTTAACCTCCCCATACGATGAATGAAAAATTAAAGTTTGAAGAGCAAAAAAAGTGACATTACAATACATTGTAGATAGTGCTAATTTAGATAAGGATGCTGAAGGTTATGTTGACTTAAAGGTGCGAAAATGTTTCTTTAATAATTTAAAAAAAAAGTTTGTGATGTTGCCTAAAAATAGAAAAAACTTGGAAGAATTTGAAGTGCAACAGTTGGCTGCAAGGTTTAATTGAAATTACATTGCCTGAACCTAGAGACGATACAGCTTACTCTTTTGAATGCAGGAATGATGCAAATACAAGTATTCTTGAGTATAATTGTTATTGATTTTTTACCATATGTGAATCAATTGTTTGATAGATCTTTTATTCAGAATGATAATTTTTCAAGTGATTTATTTGTTTCAAAACATTATTTATGAATTTTTTGCAATCAATTACATTGGGGGGGGGGGGGGAGGGAGGTTTCTTGTGTGATAAAAAAAAATCATAAATCACATCTAAAATACGTTTAAAATATGCGCGTAAAAGGATTTTTCGAAATTAGAAATCGTAAAGTACAACAGTTGTTGCCGTAAAAAAAAGATCATTTTCATATTAAGAATTATGTATCAAAAACCTTAATCGCATTTTTCTCAAAACGTGATTTTTCAAAACTGCTGCCACGATTCCTCCAAGACTACTGAACTGATTTTGCTCAAAATTTTACAGCAAATTCGATATATATTTTTCTACAAAATGAACTTAAATAACTAAGATTGGTCCCTTAGTTTTTTTTTGGATTTGAATATAGACCCTCAAAAATATGCGAAAATTTGAATTTGTTCATCAAAAAGTTGTAAAAATTTTATTTTTTTGAATTTTTATTATTTTTATTTATTTTGAAATTTTTAAATTATTTTAGTATTTTTTACTAACAGAGCTGAGGATACGTGCCACCTCAAGTCAAGTTACAAAAATGTTATTTCTAATCTAAAACTAAGTCCAAACAACTGCAATAATTAAAATCTGATTTTCATTTTTATTCGTATTGAAATGGCCGGTGAGAGGTGGCTTGCCGCTCTGTACTCTCTTCAAATCAGCCAACACATGTTCAATAGTGTTTGACTGGCGAGCCAGGGCGGAACATCCCGGTGGGAGAGCGGAGAGTCCGTGTAGCTGGGGAACGTTCCGGCCATACTACAGTGATAGCCAGTGTGGTGATGGAAGAAGCGTTCAAACTTGCCTCGCGGACTCTCGGATCTGCTACGTGTGCGTGAATTCGTGCCGCCTCTCTAACGCTATGTTTCAATACCCCCACTTTTATGTAATTTTTCTCAAATTTATAGGTGATATGTGCCTGTTCCCATTGCGTTGTATCTGTGTATTTGTAATTTGCAATACTTCTCTGGTGTCTCGAGACACTCGTCAGTCGTTCGTTTGTTCTCTCCAGTGCCGCACTTACATCTCGCGGCACTGAAGATATCTCTAAAAAAAAGTCGAGCTGGAATAATAAAGTATCACATAGTTTTCGTAAATTAAGTAAAATTTAAATTATTGTATTAAATTATAAAATTTGTATTTTAGTATGCCGTGTGTGGCGGTTTTTTCCCGTTATTGGGATTGTTGAAATACTTTTAAGAATATCAGGTAATACCTGGACACAATTTTGTATATTTTTAAAAAATTGTAATTTGGTTTAATGTAAGAAAAATTTTTTGAATAGCCTTGATAAGGGTCTATATATAGACCGAAACGTTGGCTAGATTTTTTTAATAAATAGTTGGCTCGAAGGGATAAATCTTGTCTACCTTTAATTCTAACAACATCGAGCAATAAAGCCATCGAACATAATATTTTAGTATTTTTTACTGTTCAATTCTGACGAAAAGTCTTGAACGTAAAATAAAAGAGCGAAAAAAATTCATTCAAGACAAAGTACAGGAAAAAACTGGGTATTCTAGTTGATATGCCAACTCAAGAATTTGGAAACACCAACAATGGCAATACAGCACAAACATTTTTTAATAACCATGATATTGTCTCTGAAGTCACAGGTGAATGTTTCAATATTTTTACAGGTCTATATCAATGCGCTTCGCATGCTCGAACCTCTGACGAACTCATTCACGAATGAGTCAGTTTGAGGTAAGAGCCCACGAAGAGCGCTGATGTGTTTAGACTAGTAGAAAAGATATGCGTGTAAATAGAGCACAGGTCTTTTTCTAACAAATCGAGAAAAAGACTTTTAGTAAATTCATCTGTAAAGTCTGAAGTCTACAGATTTGATTTAAATCTGGCAACATAACATTTTTTTATGAATTTTATTATATTTATTAAAAATGTTATGCAGATAGTAGAATCGACAATTAATTCTTGAGCTTTTCATGAACTGGTTATACCAATACCTGTGTGCAAGTCGATAGGTTTTTTAGACGTAAAAACTTTACTTTCAATTAAAGTTTTGAATAATTCTAAATTTATTTATTTTGTTAGTTAATTAATTTTTTCTATAATGAAATAACTTTGTAATTAAGTAAAATATAACTTTAAAATAACTTTAAAATAATTTTGCAATGACGTTATTTCAATTTTTAAAGTGTAATAAATACTTTAAAAAATTGATATATAAGTAATATTTTCGAACATCATTTTCAATTATCAAGAAGCCGTGACAAAAATTAGAGTGCGCAAAGTGCGCTACTCTTGTGCTAGTCTGTGAAATTAAATCCATTCAAATTAAAACCCCACATATTTACAGCCAATTTTAATTTGTTCACTTCTTTATTGTGTTTAACAGGATTCGATAAGATTTTATTAATAGAATTGAAAGTTGTATAGACTGTTTTGTCTTCTGGGTACATGATTAATGTTGAAGTATTTCAAAATTGCTGCATCAATACAGCCAAGTATTTTGTAAATATTTATGGTTTTTATAATATGCCTACCTCGATGCACGTAATTTTGATTCACGGTCACAGCATTATAAAGAATTTTTCTGTATCTATTGGGATGCTAAGCGAAGAACCTCAGGAAAGCAACCATGAAATTGTTAAATTATTCAGAACGTTCTTTTCGAGGAAATGTTATCGGTATGTTAATAAATATCTTTAAAAAAAATTTTATACAATCACTTTGATAAAATATCTTTTTTTTAGTCAAGAGTATTTTAAATTTAACTATCACAAAATATTACAGTTCTGTAACACCAAGCTAAAGTCTAATATTTATAAGTATGTGTGAATATGTGTATAACACAATATTCAAAGACTTTATCCCTCGGTGTTTTTTTAATATTTTATAAAAGAGTCTATCGATCTCTCCGAGGCAAGTGTTGGGAAAAAGGTAAAAATTAATTTATACCATTTTTCCTTTTGTTTCAACGTTTCGGTGAACACTGTCACCCTCTTCAGGAAAATATAGAGGAGCACAACAGCCTATAGATCGAACGCGTTTCTTCCCCAGCCAATCTCAGGCGGGGGAAGGAGAAGCGAGAAGCAAGGAGACAGACTATTATTGTTCCGGCTTCCTCGACTACTGTTTCAATATTAATAATATTTATTATTAATAATAATAATACTTATTATACTGAAGAGGGTGACAGTGTTCACCGAAACGTTGAAACAAAAGGAAAAATGGTATACATTAATTTTTACCTTTTTCCCAACACTTGCCTCGGAGAGATCGATAAACTCTTTTATAAAATATCTAATATTTATAATTTGTACAACATTCTACTCCTTACAATATTTGAGTAAAACAAATAAGTGGGAAATAGAAAACTTAAAAAAATTGTTTTTAATTTCAGTGTAAAAACAAATGAATATACGTTCCATCGACTTCTTCTGATGTCAGACCCGTACATCAGCTTAACAGGTATTAATTAATTTAGTTTTCTATATTATATACTACCGTTAAGAACTTTTCCCTGTCAGCTCAGTATTGTAGTAGCGATATTTATAACAAGACGAAGACACTTGCAAATAAGCTCTTGACTGTCCTATAAGAGGCAAACATAGCATTTTCAACTTGAGATTTCTCAACATTCAGTATTATGACACCTGTTAAAAATAATGACAATACTTTCAGGAAGTTCTTAACTTTCATATTGTAAGTTTTCATTAAGTTCCGTTAGCATTTTCTATGACAGAGAAACATGCTTAAATATTTGTAATATTTTTATGCAACCAATTAATTTTCATTCAGTCATTATTTAGGTATAAAGGTAAAAAAGCAGAAAAAAGATTTCACTCCAGAAATGTGGAGCCTGTTAGAAAATAATAATCAAGAAGAAGAAGAAGAAGGAGAAGAAGAAGAAGAAGAACAAGAAGAAGAAGAAGAAGAAGCTGAAACTTACGATAGCGACAAAAGTAGTGATTTGAGTTTCTTGGAATATTCAAGAGACGAATAATGAAACTTTTTACTATTATATTTTTTCTTTTCTTCATATATATATTATCCAATTATGCTCACGTGCGCGCGCGCACGTATAACTATATAGTATAGTGTTTACCTACATATATTTCTTTATATATCTAAATATTCATTGTGTGTATTGTGACGTTGTGGATTTGTTCTCTCTCGGGGATGCCGTCGAGAGGTCCACAACGTGGTGACACCCTGATTAATGGTCTGGTATTTATTTAAGTAAGAAACGAATTGAATAAGCGTGCGTGGAAACCACGCTCTGGCGGTAATGTCCGGCCGACGCGGGGGAAACGCTCACTTTACGTAATGTATTTTGTCTACCTGGCAGAAATCTGGCAACAGCTCGTCCTCTCGTACGGCGTAGTCTCGTGCCCTGAAAAGTCGCGCGGCGCAAAGACTGTTTCGAAAACGAATCTCAACAGTGTGAATTACTGGAGACTTTTATAGAGAGTTATGGAGGGAATTGAGTGCTGGCTAACGTCCTGTCAATTCTGCTGCCCACTGGATACTCCTACTACCTGTTGCGTTCCGCGTCTTCTCGGCCGCGACGTCTCTTTCTGTCTCTCTTACTCTCATGTAGATTCCTAACTATCTCTGTCTAATCACGTGATGTCGCGCGTTAGTCCTATATAGCACATATATCCTTCTAGCGCCCTCTTAACTAATGTGTCGTCGCGCGCGAGATTCAAATACATTAATTTGATTTATCTGGCTGTCGTCGTGTCTAACTGTACATTTCATTCGCTCGGTGTTTCTCTTACATATTTTACGCTACAATACTTCTCGCTCGCGCGCATGCTGTGGACAGAGCCGTAGCCCTCCACCCGTCGCCAATAACGCTCGAGGCTCGCCGTGTGCCTCCACTCCTTCGTTCACATTCGTTTCCGATATCTTTCTCTTTCTCACTCGCTCTCATACGTCTCGCCCTGCCAGCCAACATGGCGACGGTCGCTCGCGCGCGTACGCCTCGTGGCTTCGCTGTGCTGCACTGCCGGCGGTGTCTCTCAGATGTTGTCGCCTTCTCGCTCGCTCTCACTGGCTCGTGCAGCGCTGCCTATGTTCTCTGTCTCCGGCGGTACTCTCTCTCTCGCTCACTCATTCTAATCTCTGCCTGGCTCGGATTTTTCCAGTAAACACCACCGGGTATAAGTTTTATACTTTTTAGCTTACGTGGCTCCGGTGGTGTCCAGGCGAGCTGGGGCTGACGGTTGACCGTCACAGTATATGGGTGATTCGCTGTGAAATCGAAGATAATAATAAAAATCGTTGTACCTTTTGCAATCCGTTAAATAAGTTAACAGAATTTCAGAGTTCTTACATGGTATTCTTTCAAGTTACTGAAGGTTAAAGTTTATAATATAGATATTTTTTGAGTATTTTCGATAATTTATAGCTCGTCAGGAAAGTATTTTTCGACAAAAACGCAAAGAATACTTTTGTTATGCAATTTGTTCAACTTTTCAATAAAGATATTTTTAAACTAAAAAATATGTACGTATACATATACATCCTTAGTGATTGCGCGCGGTAAGCTTTAAATGTGTACGTATTTTTTGGCTTTATTGTTAGGATATTTATTGTGTAGTTACGTACATTTTTCTTTAAAATATACGTATATTTATTCATTAAAAATTTTTTTTCTGAATAACATTTAAATCCTTTTATTAAATACCTCTTTTTAAAAAAAATGTCACTCTTAAAACATACTTACATATTCGAGTCCATAATGATATATAGATGTAAGCAGAGTAAAAATTAACTCAATATAACATCAATGTATTTGTGTAAAGCAAATAAAAAATTTTATAATTTCGCTAATGTTTAATATATTTGTACTTATTTCATCGTATTATATATACACATTGCGGGGTTCGTTTCTTGTACTCTACTTACTTCCGGGTGTTCGTTGTCCTCCAAGTACAAGCGTCGTCTCAGCTACGGGGTGAGTCTATCGTGCAGGGGCAAGAAACCCGCATGAAGAACTCAAGGAGCAATAGTAGCGAAATAAAATAAGAATTACTATAATTAACTGTGGTTGCTGGCATGCATTTAATCACGCTGGATGCGTATACAAAATTGACTGAATATATAATTAATCGATACTACTACTCCACTGCACGATCAAGACTGAATGCAAAATGTTCTTGGCTGAAAATTCAAAGTGACGACACAAGGGGCGGGCACACATACGCAAAATAAAACTATTCGAAGTAAATGAAATTTGATATGTCTATTTATTTGAGAATCAAGAAAAAAACAGTAATAGTATTGTTTTATTAAATCTCAATGGTACTCGGAGGCCGCCGATGGCACAACCCATACACTCGTTGACCTACTGTTGCTTCGTTGACACTACGTATTTACGGGTCACGGTCACGGCCTTGCTCAAGATATGAATCTTCGTACATAAACACGCTTAATAATGAACGCGGTAGGACACAGGAGTATGACGAAAAGAGATACGCACTGGAGCAGTTAATACGTGTGCTACGACTCAACGTATTAACTCGCGTTTATATATAAACTCTAAAATACACAGCCTTCCCGGTAAACGAACCTACACGAATGTTAGTTTTACAGTGTAAGGATACTATTCGCGGGTCGTTTCCTGGCCGTTGAGGCGGACGTACGTAGCACGACCCGCACACAACACTCTGCAGTGGAATCACCACAGAGCTGCTTCGTCAGAAACTGGTGTGTTAGGTGGTAACTAATCCTCTCGGTAGGATGCCGTACCAATAGTAAAATATACGATGAAAATTATACCTGTATTAAAAAAAGAGGTGGGGGTCTCGTCGGCTAGATCTACAACGAGGTGCAGGGGGGCGCACGCGAATAACGTGGCTCTCGGCAGCGGTGGGGAATCTGCAGTTTGTCCCACGGCTCGCTCTCTCTCTGCTTGTCCTCCTTGGTGGTCCTGGTCGGCACGTCACAGGCATACACACTTTTCTCTCTCTCTCTCTCTCTTTCACACGCTCCACGTGGTTCGCGGCGGTATTTTTGAAGCACGTCTGCTTATGATAATGGTCCGTTCTGCTCTACTTCGTCCCGCGGCTGCAATGAGTTCGTACCCGTCGGTTTTTCGGCGGCTTGAAAGTGGGATCGATGCGCGATGGGACAAAGCTAATAGTCCTTACGTAGACTCGCGTCGGCGGCTCTAGTCGCGTGATGTGTATTGTTGACGCCCCAAGTTCAAGTACACATCATGTTTATGTGTCCGTGAACTTAAAACCAATAGACATGTATTCGGTAGTATTGATATATAGGTGAGAACGAAGCTGCGGCCGCAGCAATCTGGGACGTACAGTACTCGGTAATGGGCACCCAGCAGTGCCGTATAGAACAAAAAAAATTAATCTAAGTAGCCTGGATTGTACCTTGCAACATATATAATTGATTCGTATATGACGGAAACGGTTTCTGATAGCAAATTACATCAGGAAGACCCCTCAAGAATCAAATTTTCGATAACTGCAATATTCAAGTGAAGCCGGACTTTAGGACACTTTTTTGTCGATCTTGAACACCGTGCGACGCGTGGGGCGGTGGGAGTTTAGGTGGGGGGGGGGGATACGAACTATGGCTACGTCTTCATTCCTTGGGCCTCTCGCGTCCCTGCCTCAGTAATAACCGTGCGCGCGGGTGTTTTTCTCTCGCCGGTCGTCCGCGTGGTAGGTGCCCCGGTTTCTCCTGTCGTTGGAGTACTTGTTACGGCCGCGCTGGTGGTTGTCTGTAGGCGCGCATCTGTTGCCATCGTACGCGCTGTGGTAGCTGCGTCGGCTGTAATCCGAATCTCCGACGCAGCTGCGGTAGTTGCTCGTCGAGCTATAGCTGCTGTCCGAGTCACCCGGATCTCCACAGCGACGATTAACAACATTGCCGTCGCGGTTATGTCGAATGCGCACCACCCCGTCCCTACTGCGGTGTCACTAGCCGTCGTCCGAGCTGTCATAGGTGTACCCCCCCCCCCTCCGATTGTTAGAGCGAATTCCCAGATCTGCTCCGCGGTCGCTGGTGATTCCGCCGCTCGAGTTTTGACGGCCGTCGGACTACGCGCTGTCCGACGGAAGTCGCATCCTCACGCCGATGCTGACCTTCCGCCGGCTCGCTGTATCTGTACTATCGTTCGACAGGAGGATGATTATTTTCCTTTCGCCCCTAGCCGGTATGTTGGATGCATGCGTCGCGTTGCCGCGTAGAGGATGTAACCCGATCTTTCTGCCGATCGCCTGCTGACTTTTTGCGCGATCTGCGTCGAGCCTTATGGCGGCTTGGGGATACTGTCGGTTCAGGTCTCCCGCCGTCGCTTGGGAAGTTATCCCGGCGGCCGCAACCGCCCGACCCGAACGCGGAGAGTGTTCGATCAATTCATCCGGTAGCTGCGTTGCTGCATGACGCGGTTGGCGTTATCAGTGTAGCTTCAAACAGCTGCCTCGCAGTCGGTTTTTGTTTAGAATACGTATTGCGTCGTGTCACTGTGCATTTTCGCCTCGTCTTCTCGCGCTATCTTCGGACAGTAATTCGTCGATGACTTTCTGGAGTTTGTTGGTCTCGTGCTCCAGGGAGAAAGGATTTCCCGCGTGCGCCCCTTTCACTTCCCGACTCGAAGATGTTGTTCGAGTCCTCGAAACTCGCAATTTGCTTAATATCGAGTAGATTTGACACTGCAGCCATACGTTTGTCCCCGATTTTCAGTCACGCCGGCTTTACAAAATGGCTGTTTAAGTGGCTCGAGATCTCCGACGGCCTGTTTTTTCTCGCGGTTGTAGGCCCAAGGCGTCTAACCTTTTGCGCAACTGCGCAAGCTCTGTTGGCTCTGGCTTGGGGATAATTTTCTTTATCGCTCCCGTGCTCTCGAGGATTGGGTACGCCAGCCACACTATAAACGTCCTGTTATTGCTGTCTCCGTCCGAGGATGCTGGGGTCTTTCCGATGTTGGTGACAGCTGAATCATTTCTCGCAACCACGTCCGCCGTCTCCGCGACCCGTACGCAATTTCAAATTTAGTACCGGCATTGCCTTAGTTTCGTGCGCGTCATTTCGCTCTCCCGTATTCGTTTAGTGCTTTTAAAGTTTACGTGACGCATTGGGAAATGTTACGTAGACCGATGGGCGAACGCGCGTTAACAAGGGTGGATTTTATTATAGGGTCAATACGCAACCAGCTGAACTGCATATAATTACTTAGTGGATGACTTACAGCATGATGATTAGTAGTGCCGCTGAAGTTCGCATCATGATGGCTCTCCTTGATTGCTGCGTCGCATGGGGGAAGGATGCGACAGCAGTTAACGTTGGTGGACACAGGAAGACTCGATTTAACTTGACTGTATCAGATTAAAATCGATTAAAGTCTGAGGAGCTTGATTAGATCTTGTTGAACTATCCCACTTGAACTCTGATGATTTTGTGGCGGACACGTGATTATCCGCCAAATGATGTTTCGTAAAAGGACACGTATCACTGAAGCTTATCCTTTAAATTTTAAATCTGTGAATCTTTGCTGTAACACAGATTCAATCCCGCACTTGCCGAAAATACCCCGAAAGACACTACCGTCGCGTTGCCTTTCGGGACCCTCAAGGGATGCCAAAAGCTGTTACGTATCGTGCGGGTGAACCGAACCAGCCAGAGCAGCCCATGAGACGCAGCACGTAGGATCGCCGCCTCACGGTCAAAGTGCAAGTTTGCACATCTTGGCTGTGAGAAGCTCTCGACCGGCGGGTTCCCTGCTTACAGTGCACTCGGTGGGTCGCCAACCTCGGTCACCTGACGCAGCGGTCACCTAAGCCTATGGCTCGTATGTGACAAACTATAATATAGGAAGAGCGATGATAGTTCAATCGGTGGTGTTGAGCTAGTGATCCAGATGCCCTGGACTCAAGTCTAACTCTCCGAAGACAGTCTCTTACAGTCTGTGCGAATTACTTCAAAGTGGATTCAATACTCATAAAGAAGTACTCACTAGTACAAGTAATTCAGAGTCATGTAAGACTCGTTACGAGTTAAAAATTGTGCAAAAAAGAATATTAATAAACATATAAAATAAAAAAGATATATTCTCCCATGTATATACCCATATGATCTCAGAATATAATTATTCTATTTTCTTGTAGCTAAGTATTTGTCTGAATCACGACGACTACGGTTGGTGCAGAACTTAATTAATTTAGTATGTCACCAGCTAGAAGTGCCAGATAATATTACAGTCATGACAATTGAAAGTGTTTTACCTTGGTTATTATTACATTCTATTCTGCAATAGTAAGTATAAATGCATTTGCGCTATTATATTTTAATGTTGGAGCTATTTAACGGGTTATGCCTGAGCTAAAATGATGAATATGTCGATTTTTTTTCACTTTTTTTCATAGCTAATAGTTCATAGAATATGAAGGTGAAAGTCCTTTATCGAACAATCATCGATTTTTGATGTTTAAATTTGATTACACCTTATTAGGAAGAGTGCAGTGATGCACTCAAGCTAATTTTCAATATTTATTATTGTTCGAGTTTTACTTTAACACTCGCTCCGCAAGTGTCAGGCGGTCATTCCTAACTCGTGAATCGAACTTCTGTTTCTTAAGCTTTACGTAAAATATTTAATTTAAAGTGTTACCTTGATGCTCTGATGCTGTACTGGATCCTTTGCTAAATACAATGTGTTTTGTTTGGAATGGGCCAGGAACCAGATTCACCTTGGATCTCAAAATAACTACTCTTTTGTTTCCAACGATTGTTTTAATTGAACATTTATTTGTCCTTGTTCTTTTGAAAATATGATGTTGGTCCATAACTCACTATTTATCTGTTATACTAATAATCTAACTGAAACTCTATGTGTCTAATACTACTATATTCTGAACTTCTATACTACTGAACTTCTACTCTGTTCTATACTGGGTCAGGATTCACGAGCGACTGACTAATTGTTCAGCTCATTGTCGCCGATCGCTCTCTTCGGCCGACAATTAACGCTGACGGCAGAGATTGCAACCTCCGCCCGCGCATCCCTTGCCCTCTCTCTGTACACTATATACTTTAAGTATATCGCACCGTAAGCTCATGTTGCACATTCCTTAGGCCGAGTGGCGAAATTAAGGAAGTACACTGTCAGCTGTAGCGGCGCAATATACTAAGCTTCGAATGTTCGAGAACAATCGAAATTGCTCCAGAATACTCGGAACATAACACACCTCAATTATTGAGCATAATTTTTGTAATACCTCTAGTGCAAAATTTTTATAAGCAATTTCACGAAACTACAATATAAATCTATTTTCAAAATAGTTCTTGCTCAAAAAGTTGTTCACCTAGTACAAATCGCCAGATAACCCATTTTTGCAAAATAACAATTTATATCGAGACAATCACCAATATCTTGATGACAGTGCTCCAATTAAGTAATTTTTTTACAGACTGTTTTGTGTTTGTCTTCGGAAGTCAACAAAAAATTCTTTTATTCCTTATAGTTTTTTACTTTAATGTCTTCTATTTTATTTCTACGTGTTAATCCTGACACTGGATACCATCCTATTTGCAATAGAAGATTCCCGGATAAACAAAGTGTTTGCTTACGTATGTTGACCCACAGAATCCGAATCCGGAGGTCTTTTTTTACAAAAAATGGTACAACTTTGTTTAAATCGCAATTGCTTCAATACATAGCAAGATATTACTATTTTTTATTGAAAATATAGCCCATTTATAGTAAAAAATCTTTTAATGTGTAACATGCCAAAATGCTGATTTAAAAAGTCATGATTTTTTAAACTTTATCTTTTGCCATTTTTAAGAATCGTTTTGCACGAGTAACTTTTAATAATAAATTTGACATTTTCATTGATTTTTAGCGTGGAAACGAAGAGAAATTAGAAAAATCTCAAGAATACTTTTTATTTCAGAATTTTTTCCACAATTCAAATATATTTTTTTCAGATAGGAATTCCAATTTTTTATTTTGACTAGTGATATTTTAATTTTTAGCAACAATTACAGGCTCTGCTCCATAAACTAACTTATATGACGCATTTAAAAAAGTCATCTTCATGAATTCGCCCTTCTTTTGAAAAATAATGCACAGCTCTTTATCTACAGTTTGATTTAAAGTTGAATATTATTTTATATATAAGTTTTATGAATAACTTTTTGTTAAAGTGTAACTGTATTTTTAGCACCGGGTTGTAGCGGTGGCATTTTGCTCTATTTTCGATGGATTAAGTGTATTTGTAATTATTATTAGGTTTGAACCTTTTGGTTTTTATTATTTATATTATTTTTAAATATGTATTTTAATGGATTTGCGTTCAATTTGTAGCCGTAAAGACGAGCCTATATTAAGGTTCGAAACGTAGGCTGAATAAAGTACAGTTACTCGAACAGATATAGAGTCTTCATTTCTTATACATCATTGTCATCGAACGATAGAATCATTACCAACAAAGTGAATGTTACTTGTCATTATTGTTCTGTGCATAGACAAACACAAGTATTGAAACTTATAATAACAGTGAATTCATATTAATATTTTAATATTTTGTACAATGTTTTTGTCAATAATAAATTTACTAGAGGCACGGTAGTCATCGAAGTACCTTGAACACAGCGTAAAATGTTTAACGATAAAATCGTTGTTTATTTAATAAAATGCTGGACGTAAATCACACTAAATTATTATATAACTATAAAAAAAGCAGTACGATTTGGAATTTTTCAAAAATTTTAATTATTTCCCATTTAACAACTAATCAAAATTTCTTAAAAATGTCAAAAACTCATGTTTAAATAATCATTTAAAATCATTTTGACTTTTTAAACAAGCATTTCAGCCAATTATACATTACAAGGTTTTTGATTTGAAATGGGCTATATTTTTAATAAAAAATATGTCCTGTGAAAAATATTAACATCTTCTTATTTGTTTAAATAATTGGAATTTCAACAATATTGTACCATGTTAAGCAAAAAAGCCTCCGAATTCGGATTCTGCGGGTCAAATACGTAAGAAAATACTTTGTTGTCCGGGAGACCTATTGTTGCAAACGGGATTGTACCCGGCGTCAGGACTGTATTATTTGCATAGCTGTCGTTTTTGTTAAATACATGCTATGGAATTTTTTTATCATATCTATTGCCGTTGCGCAATCACCAACATACTCGAATTGTTTATCTAGTTTACTCTAATAATTGTTCATAATAATAGTAAGTGCTATTTCCAATTTGTTTCTGTAATTGTATATGTTTTTCTCTTGTCCCCTCTACTTGTTATTTATATTTTTTGAAATCAAAAATTAACATTATTCTTTATTTCCAACTTGAATAATTTGCACCTTCGAAGATAGGTATCATGCTATCGTCTAACTTTACTTCTAGGCACACTATGGGCACGACTCCGAGTCGTCATAAGAATATGCGACTGTCATATGAGCTGTACAGACGGAAATGCACAATTTCGGTAGCTTAGCGTGGCATCGTTTGCTGACTACGATATTTTAGTCACTCAAGCTGCTGTTAGAATACTTACCGAAATAATAAAATATTTTAACCGAAAAGCTGTTACTTGAACATTCTTTTCTAATTATGAAGGGATTGCGGTGTATAGATATACACATAAGTTTATTGTATTTTAAAGGATTTAGCAATATAATAATGATTTGTTTAAGAAAAAATGTATTGATTTCCAAATTTCAATGAACGTTTCACTATATCGATGACTGGGTGGAACAACCCCGTAACTCGGGAGTTGCTTGGAGAACCCCGTAACTCGGGAGTTGCTTGGAGAATCCCGTAACTCGGGAGTTGCTTGGAGAACCCCGTAACTGGGGAGTTGCTTGGAGAACCCCGTAACTCAGAAGTATCTTGGAAAACCCCGTAACTCAGAAGCGCATTTTCGTTTCTAAAATGTTGTAGTGGCAGCCCTGCGGGAAATTGAAAAATGCGATTCTAATTAAAAGAAGAGTCAAAAAATTTGAAAAAATTCTGAAAAATTCTACTAAAATACTACATATTTTCTATTGTTGTAAACTTTAAAATTTATTCAGAATATGAATAAATTAAATTATTTTAAAACTTTACAACAATAGAATATATGTAGTATTTTAGTAGAATTTTTCAGAAATTTTTCGGACTTTTTGACTCTTTTATTTAATTAGAATCGCATTTTTCAATTTCCCGCAGGGCTGCCACTACAACATTTTAGAAACGAAAATGCGCTTCTGAGTTACGGGGTTCTCCAAGCAAGTCCCGAGTAACGGGGTTCCCCAAGCAACTCCCGAGTTACAGGGTTCTTCGAGCAACTGATGAGTTACGGGGTTCTCCAAGCAACTCCTAAGTTGCGGGGTTGTTCCACCCAACCATCGATATGTAATAGAGCGCCCGCATTTCATCAGCAGTCATAGACAGTTTTATTTAAGAAAAATGTATTGAACTCGAAAATTACAATATATATATATATATATATATATATATATATATATATATATATACTAGGGGGTACCCCCTGCTCGCTCCGCTCGCCAACCCCCATAGCTTCAATTTCTAATTTTTCGCAGACCTACAACTTCATTATTTCAAATCATAACGATTTCACGCTCATCCTATATTTCCAATCATGACCTTTATCTTCTAGCTATGACGTAATTCCTATACAACCCTCTATCGAACCTGTGACTTTGAGCTTCCACATAATCTCCAAACATAACCTCCAACATCCACTTATTGCATGAAGTCATGATGCACCTATCACCCTTGACCTATTATCTCTAATCACATACCATAGGCTCCATCGATCATCTCCACCCTTCACCTATCGTTTGCGCCCTCCACCTACCGCCTCCAATTATGTTCCCTTCACTCTCCATCTATTGCCTCCAGCCATGATTCCTTCATCTTTCACTTACCGCCTTAAATCCATATCCCTTCACCGTCCAGCTTTTATCTCCGCATATTATCAATACCCTCAAGTAATCATTTTCAATCGTAATATTTTTATGCTCCTTTTATGCATTCTTCAACCCTATATAAACCTATGTAATCCCTATGTAATCCTCTACCTATCACCTTCACCTATGACTTTGAGCTTCCACCTGTCATCTCCAACTACAACCTCAAATATCCACCTATTACACTAAGTCATTATCCACCTATCACCCGTGACCTATCATCTTCAATCAAATCCCTCAGCCTCTCTCTGTCGTCTTCATCCTTTACCTATCGTTTCCACCCTTCTCCTATCGCTCAGATCCACCACCTACCGCATCCCATCATAATCCCTTCACTGTCTATGTATCGCCTCCACTCATGATGCCTTCACCCTTCACTTATCGCCTTCAATCATTATCCCTTCATCCTCCAGCTCTTATCCCCGTATATTGTCAACACCCTCAAGTCATCATTTCCAATCATAATATTTTTATGCTCCTTCTATCCCTTCAACCGTAAGAGAGATAAGTGCCCTTAGAAACTCCAACCTTCACCTCTTGTATCTGCGTGTTACCTTCAACCTCCACCTATAATTATCATGTTTTTCCTATCACCTTTACAACTTACCATCTTCCACCTATCACTTCCAATCATGACCTCTTCACTTCCACCTATTACCTCTACCTCTAGGCAACAGTAAACTATCATTTATAATCCTAACGATTTTATCGTCCTATCCGTCGACTGTGTACTTAGCACTTTCACCCTCCAACTATTTCTTCCATTCGTGTCCTTTACCCTATACCTTTGACCTTCAACCTTGCGACGTAGCAATAATTATTGCTGCGTCGTGATCATTGTTGCACGGCCAGCTGACTTACTCTCGGCGAGTTGACAGCTCCTGGAGCGGAGCCAGCGCTCGGTGGCGCTCGCAGGAGTTGCCTCTGACCGGCCGCGTGCGGAGCGCAGGATGTGAGCTCCCGAGTCCCACCTGCGCGGCGCGTTGGCGCTCGGGAGGGGGCATGGCAGGAAGCGAGCCGGCAGCCGCGCGCACGCGGTTACATGCATGCGGCGGTGTGTAGAGGGGAGAGCACGAGTATGAGCGTGAGTGAGAGAGAGGGAGAGAGAGTCGGCGTGAGCGGGAGAGAGAGATTGGCGAGAGTGGGAGTCGAGCGTGTGTGAGATAGAGAGAGAGATAGTGCGCGCTTGAGAGAGAGTGAGAGGGATATAGTGGCGCGAAGTTGATGGCGTTTGGAGCGCTCAGAGTTGACTTTACGTTAACTCGCGGACGTCATAGGGACGTATAGAGGAATATACGGGCTAGGACTCGATATATGTATCCTATGGTTTACTCGAGGATGATAGAGGATTTTTGAATGTCGCGCGCCTTGAGGATTATCTATAGGTGGATCCACTGAATGGATATCGACATGATTGATTGATTGATCGATATCCATAAAGGGGGCGCGAATTTGCATATTAAAGGAAATAATAGAGGACGTTAATGGATTTTCTAACCAATGATAAAATTGGATTTGGAAAAGAGGGCGCTGGGGAAAATCACGGATAGAGGAATGAACTAGTGGTGGTCTATTAATGGCCAATAGAGGATTTATTTCAGATAAAGGACCAATTGGAAAATTCGGTGATTAGATCGACGCTTCCGTGAAGAAGAAGGCCGGGTGGGAAAAACGCGGCATCCTTCCTCGGACGAAGCGTCGACCGCGTCACTCTGTCGGCGGACGCCTTGGTGGTAGTCCGCACTCTCACTCCGTCCCTGGCAATTGTACTAGCAAGTCGTTTTTCAGCAGTAATTGTTTTTCTTCGCTCCTCTCTTTCTCTTGGGAAGCCATCTTGGTGTTGTGGATTTTGTCGAGGAAACTTGGGAGAGGTTTTTCCGTTGGAGAACTATTGTGGAGGAAAATTGGCGGCAGAGGAATTCTGGTTGAGTAGATCATAGAGGAAACTGGTAATATTTTTAGTACATTTTTGGCGTTGAATAAATATTTGTGGCGGAGATAGTCTCCATAGAGGATTGAGGCGAAGGTGACGCGTAGAGAAAATTTCGCGTTTCAGGTTTGAACTCGTGACCTCCCTCTTGTTTTTCCAACATAAATTAGAATCAGCGTAGAGGTTTATTTCGCGGCCCCTTTCAGTGTTCCTGACCAGCCCTGGAATTAGTAATTTGGCCGCGTGCCCATGAATTTATGTCGAGTTATTTCAAATCTGTTTGTTAACCGAATAATTGTGTAAAAGGAAACAGAATATATTCGTGATTGTTCTTAAATATATATTGATGGTTTGACATTTTTCAACCTGATTGCCACCACACACTCCCGTTTTCTACCATTGCAGGATTCCACGAGCCGAGAAATAAGAGTCAGCCGCAAAATTTATCAATAATTGTAAATAACTGGAATCCCCGTGCGGGCGGGAAAGTTCCACGTCACAACCTCCACGTATAACCTCAACTTATCACCGCCAGTCATGATCTGGAGCCTCTATCTATTGCTTTTAATAATGTAGAGTCTTCACAAATCGCTTTTAATTGTGTCCTCCAATCTCCCTATAGTAGTTGCTGAACCCCCCCCCCCTACCATAACAATTTCACGCTCAGCCTATATTTTCTATTATGACCTTCACCCTCCAGTTATGTCATAATTCCTATATAACCCTCTACCTAACACCTTTACTGATGACATTGAGCTTCCACATATCTCCAACCATAACCTCCAACATCAACCTATTGCATTAAGTCATGATGCGCCTACCACCTGTACCCTCGACCTATCACCTCCAATCATATACCTTAGGCTTCATCGATCGTCTCCAGCCATTACCTATCGTTTCCGCCCTCCACTTACCGCCTGCAATACGATCCCTTCACTCTCCATCTATTGCCTCCAGCCATGATCCCTTCACCCTTCACTTATCGCCTTAAACCATTATCCCTACACCGTCTAGCTTTTATTTCCTCATATTATCAACACCTTAAAGTAATCATTTCCAATCGTAATATTTTTATGCCCCTTCTATCCATTCATCTTGTCCCGAGAACCTCCACCCTTGACCACTTGCATAACTTATTATCTTTAACCTCTCCAAACGATTTTCACGTTTTATCTATCACCTTCACAAATGATCTGGAGAATCCACCTATCACTTCCGATCATAACCGTTTCACTTCCACCTATTACCTCTGCTTGTAACCCTTTATCTATCACCTTCACCTATAACTTTGAGCTTCCCCGTATCATCTTCAACCATAACCTCAAACATCCACCTATTACATTAAATCATGATCCGCCTATCACTCTTGACCTATCATCTTCAATCGCATTCCTCAGCCTCCCTCTCTTCACCCTTTACCTATCGGTTTCACCCTTCTCCTATCGCTCAGCTCCACCACCCACCACCTTCAATCATAATCTCTTCACTGTCCTTCTATCGCCTCCAATCATGATGCCATCACCCTTCACTTATCGTCTTCAATCATTATCTCTTCATCCTACAGCTTTTATCCCCGCATATTGTGAACACCCTCAAGTAATCATTTCTAATCATAATATTTTTGTGCTCCTTCTATCCCTTCTGTCATAAGACAGATAAGTGCCATTAGAACCTCCAAGCTTCACCTCTTGCATTTACTTATTTCCTTCAACCTCCACCTATGATTATCACGTTTTACCTAACACCTTCACAAATGATCTCCAGCCTATCGTTCCAATCATAACCTCTTCACTTCCACCTATTACCTCTACCTATATCCAACATCCTAAACTATCATTTCTAATCGTAACGATTTTACCTTCCTCCTATCCCTCGACTGTGTACTTAGCACTTTCACCCTCCACCTATTGCTTCCATTAGTGTCCTTTACCCTATACCTATGACCTTCATCTGACACGTACAACCTCGACCTATCACCGCCACCCATGATCACGAGCTTCTACCTATCGCTTCCAATAATGTACAGCCTTAACAAATCGCTTTTAATTGTATCCTTCAATCTACTTATGGCCTCGAGCCTCCATCTATCGGCTTCCCCCTCCAACTATCGTTTCCAGCCTTCTCCTATCGTCTACATCCTACACCTGTTGCTTCCAATCATGATCCCTTCAAATTGCACATACATCCTTCAATAAAAACTCTTCACTTTCAAGTATTTCCTTCGTATGTTGTAACCTCTATGTAGCCCTCTATCTATTACCTTCACATATAGCTTTGAGCCTCCACCTTTCATCTCCAACAATGTCCTCCAATACTCATCTATTACTTTGTTTAAAATACAACAAAATTATCTTTGTAATTACTTATAATACATGATTAAGGGTATCAACAAGCAGAATAGGAAACATAATAAATAATAAATAAATATAATTATACATACATACCCTCTTTGTATTGAATACTAATAAATGAAGGGTTGGGGAGGCGTAAATTCCAGCGTGGCTCAAAACAACTATATATTGCAGCCAATACAGGGCCTCATGCGGGGCTAATGCGGAGCCAATGCGGAGCCCCATGCCGGGCCAAAAAGGCCCCGCATCGCGCCGCCCCGTACTAGGCCAATGCGGGTTCTCGTGCGGGGCCAATGCGGGGCCCTAAGCGGGGCCATGCGGAACAATCACTTTAATATGGAGAAAGCCCCTGTTAATACCTAAAACATAATGGCTGGCCAATGCGAGGCCATGCCGGGCCCTGAATCTCACCCAAATTGAAAACAACTACATAATATAAGGAGATATAATATTATAGCTACAGTCAAATTTAATCAATATTATAGTTATTATATTAATTAATGGTAGAGCGTTCGGATTTGATTAGCAGTCATCGGACATTAAATCTTTTAATTTAAAGGATATTAGAAGGTTTAGGTATAACAAACATGAACAAATATTTAATTTTTTCCCATTTATTAACTCTTACTGAATTTATTTTTTCTGAATAAGAATAAAAATCTTAATAGCTAATGCATTTTGAACATATAATTCATTAAAAATATTATTAAATAAATCTAAATTGTTCACAATTTTACCCTCACTATTTTTTAAATTGCTTAGAACTTTCTCTCTCATAATCAATTTTGAGCCTTTAATTTCGTCATTAGCTAAACACTGTAATAAAATGTCTTTATAATTTTGTACGCTTTTCTTATTATTTTTTAAATAAGCATTTTTTAATTTAATTAAACTTGATACTGCTAATAAAATATCAAAAGTTATATTCTTGAAATTTACGCTCGCAACATATGTACATTGTTTTTTATTCTTCGGTTCTGAATTTTCTTCACTTCCGGTAGATGAATCTTGTTTAACATTTTTCTCAATAATCACTGATTTCGTACCGTATGATGTAGTAAACATGATAACTATATTTTCATTTATAATAATGGGCACTCTCCATCGTATACCTTCATCATTTTCAAAAAAGCACGATATGTCTTCTAAATTTTCAGCTATATGGTTCGATTCTTCTAAATTAAATTCGATAGTTTTACCGGTCCCTCCGGATACAATTACAGGATTAAACTCTTCACTTAAGCCATTTTCTTTTAATCCGATAGAAATCATTTTTGAATTACTAGCGTTTAAAGCGTAGGTACTGTTAGCGAAATATTGCAAACGGTAAGGTAGACGTTTTGACTAACTTATTTTACTGCAGAGCCAGTTTGAGCTAACGCTTAAACACACTAAAATGTTACACTCATCAACTTCGAAACGAACGCATCACTGGATCAACGACCTGAAACCGCTAGTAAGACTTTAAATGCTTTATATGTCTTTATAGTAAAATTTCTCATTAGACTGTCAATTATAATTTTAATATATTAACGTTAATTGCAACATTTATCGTTACATTTTGTCATGTAGAGTAGTTGAATGTACTCTATTTAACTTTTAATTATTAATGATTGAGTCTGTATATTAATGTTTGCTCCGCAAATATCGGGCGATCAATCCCGACTTGCGAGCTGATTTCTCTGCTAACTGAATTAAGTCTTTTATCTATTATTAATCTGTAACTGTTACCTTGTTTGTGTTGTTTAGTGATGCGCTCTTATCTTTATGTTTTATGCTTATTGTCCGAACTTAATCAAATTCGTATGTGATTCCAATTATGACCTCTCCTTGATCAATCAATGTTTATTCAATCCAATATAATTTAATTCTAAATATCCAACGAATATGCAATAATTTGTGTGACGTGGTGGATTTACCGTCCTTGGGGAAGGCACGGCACCACATAATGACACTTATTCAGGTTTATCGCGAAATCGTATTTAAATGATATTGGACGCCCGAGAGGCGATCTGGCTCCTCTTGAATTGCCGGCTAGAAACTCCTCGTGCTCTGGGTCGCAGGCGAGATATAGAAGGAAGGGAATACGCAAAATGAATAAACGCTTAATACAAAATTAATACTCCGTAATTTATTTTAATGTTAATACTAACGCGGGCTGGCTCTAAAGCTGGAAACTCGCGGCGGAGATGTATCACAAAAGAAAGACACCCTACCTGTCTCTAACGCTATAACTGCTCGTCCTCGGGTGCTGACGATGTCTCGTTCCCTGTTAAAGCGCACGCGAAAGAAACTTATAATTTTGCTCGGAAACATACACGGGGGGAAATACTCTCTCTGGTCGCTCTGGATACTTTCTGAATGTCTTGTTCGCTCTGTTCACTCCAAAGGTCCAATGAATACTGAATCTCGTAGCTGCTCGGCGAACACCGGTTCGCGGCGTCTATCTCTATGTCGCTCTCTCACACACACTTTCTTTTAGATCGCTCCCTCGCGCCTATTGCAAAAATACACGTTTCTGCACCATATAGCACGTTTACACTCGCGCGCCCTCTTTTTCAATTCTTCTAAACGCGCACGACATTCAAAACACTCTTACTCGCTTGACTGGCTTTACATACGGTACATTACAAATTTTTACATTGCTTCGCATGTACTGCTTACATTAGTCGTTTGCCGCTCGCACACGCGCTGTGGATCGAGCCGTAGCCCTCCACCTTGTCCCAATATCACACAGTGCGACACGTTGCCTCCACTCTCTCTTGTCTATCTCTAACACGTATTGTCATTCGCTTTCTATCATCATCCTTCTCGCACTCATACTGTATTCGGTTGCTCGCCAACAAGGCGGGAGTCGCGCCCGTACGCCTCATGGCTCGCATACTTCGTATCTTCCTCTCTCTCTCTCGTTCTCGTTGCTATCGATGTATATAAATTAACTGATTTCCTCTTCCTCTATACTCTCTACTCAACAATTGATAACTCATACTACAATCTTCACTCCGAATTTAACTCCGGTTTGGTTCAATGCTCAAGTTGGACTGACGCTTAATTGTAGCCAAGATACTCTCTTTGGCCTACAATTAGCGCTGACGGCAGTGGTAGCAACCTCTCTCCACGCGTCCTTCGCCCTCTTTCTCCATAGTATGTACTAAAAGTATATCGCACCGTAAACTCATGTTGCACATCCTTAGGCCGAATGGCGACACTAAGGAAGTACATTGTCAGTTTATATGCAATATACTATGTTTCGAATATTCGAGAACAATGGAAATTGCTCCAGAATATTCGGAACATAACACATTTTATTATAGATTTCTTAGAATTATAACATACAGATGATTTTTTAATATTCTGTTTTGGCTTAAGTAAATTATTATAAAATACTTTTGCCATTCTATCATTTTTCTTATAATTTGCAAAAAATATATTTTTAAATTTATGCATTCCAAAGCTGTTCGATAAAAAATCTGAAAAAATTACATAGTATTGTCCGCATACATCTGATTAGTCTCTCTGTATTTTCTTATTGTTCCATCCAAAATATTTACAATTCTGGCGAAGTCTACTTATATGATCAAGGATTACTAGTGGAACTATGTAGTTATCAAAAAAATATCCACGACCACGCTGATCTACGTACACAGCTATCCAATCTTCGCTTGTTTTAGTATGATCTTGCGTGTTAGAGATGATAATCCAAAATTTGTCCGAAATTTCGGAATCTGATCCGAGGGATAGACTCCGTACGTGTAGTCTGAAAGAGGTCGAAGAGTATCCAATATTTCTAAGCTGTTCATCTTTCTCACAGTCACTTTGTAAATTTACCTTAGATTGGCTGAGAAGCCAACGTTTAATTTTATTAGCATCGTTTAGCGCACATTTATACGGCGTTAAAGAATGTTTCATGTAATGAAGAATACAATATGCATCCGTTGGAGGTATTTTATCAAGTGAAAAGGACTCTATATCTTCATCTATATTTATAACTTTACGTCCCATTATTCGCTAGTAAATCAGCTTTTTCACTCCCACTAGCATAGATCAGATTTGCGTACTTCGACAACTCGCGTATGTAGTTATAGTATATCGCTGATATAGTTTTATCTACTTTTGGTGTTGAATGTTTTCTCTTAACTGTTAGACTTATAATTTTCTTTACCGCGCCGTTATTAGGATTGATCCGATTTAATAAATTTTTATTTATTTCTCATCTAGACGCTTTTACAGGCGATCTTTGTACTTTATAACTTTTCTTAAAAATATTTTCTTTTAACGAATTTTCTAAAAATTCTTTGATTGTCGGATTTTTCTGAATTTGTTGCCTAGCTAATTTTTTAAATGGCAAAGCGTCTATATCACTTTTACTATCCTTATCACTCATTTATGATACAGAATTTGTTATATACTACAAATATACTAGTCCACGTTTAACATATCTGTCTGCATTAAAAATCTGTCCACGATAAAAATAATTGTCAACGCTAATTGTATTCGTCCACAGAAATTGAACTTGTCCGCATAAAATGAGTTTGTCCGCCTAAAAATCTGTCCACGTTAAAAATGTGTCCACTTCAGAAATTTGCGTCCGTCCTAAAGAGTTCTTGCATCCTAAGCTCTTAATCCTTAAACTTTTAAGTCCTAAGCTCTTAAATCCTAGCCCCAGACAACGAGTATAAATAATATACCTTCATATCCTATGCTCTTATACCATATGTTTTTAAACTCACATAGCTTTTAATCCGATAGAAATCATTTTTGAATTACTAGCGTTTAAAGCGTAGGTACTGTTAGCGAAATATTGCAAACGGTAAGGTAGACGTTTTGACTAACTTATTTTACTGCAGAGCCAGTTTGAGCTAACGCTTAAACACACTAAAATGTTACACTCATCAACTTCGAAACGAACGCATCACTGGATCAACGACCTGAAACCGCTAGTAAGACTTTAAATGCTTTATATGTCTTTATAGTAAAATTTCTCATTAGACTGTCAATTATAATTTTAATATATTAACGTTAATTGCAACATTTATCGTTACATTTTGTCATGTAGAGTAGTTGAATGTACTCTATTTAACTTTTAATTATTAATGATTGAGTCTGTATATTAATGTTTGCTCCGCAAATATCGGGCGATCAATCCCGACTTGCGAGCTGATTTCTCTGCTAACTGAATTAAGTCTTTTATCTATTATTAATCTGTAACTGTTACCTTGTTTGTGTTGTTTAGTGATGCGCTAATTGTATTCGTCCACAGAAATTGAACTTGTCCGCATAAAATGAGTTTGTCCGCCTAAAAATCTGTCCACGTTAAAAATGTGTCCACTTCAGAAATTTGCGTCCGTCCTAAAGAGTTCTTGCATCCTAAGCTCTTAATCCTTAAACTTTTAAGTCCTAAGCTCTTAAATCCTAGCCCCAGACAACGAGTATAAATAATATACCTTCATATCCTATGCTCTTATACCATATGTTTTTAAACTCACATAGCTCATGACAGCGAATTGAAAAAGTTTGAGCTCTAAGCGCTAAACCCTGATCTCTTAAACTTATATACTCCTAGACCACGACAAATAATTAAAATCTATAACTCTACAGTCTTAACCGTACAACCTTAATATCTTAAACCCTAAGCTCTTAATCCGTAAGGCTTTTAAATCCTAAGATTTTACATCCCAAGATTTTAAACACTTAGCTCTCAAGGCCTAAGTTCTTAAACTTTAAGCTTCTAAAGTCATACACCCCGAGACATCAAGTCTAAATAATTAAACCTCTATGTGCTAAATCCTAAACTCTCAATCCCTAAGCTTTTAAACCCTAAGCTTTTATATCCCAAGCTCTTAAACCCTGAGCTCTGATAGCCTAAGCTCTTAAACCCTTATCTCTAAAACCCGAATCTCTTAAACACTAAGCTCCAAAAACTACCTACCCCCAGACGGCGATTTTAAATAATTACGTCTCTATGCGCTAAGCCCAAAGCTCTCAAATCCTCAGCTCCTAAATCCATATACTTCGCGACATCGATTATAAATAATTAAACTTCGATACCCTAAGCTATGAAATCCTAAGCTCTTAAATGCTAAGCATCGAAACCCACATACCTCACACAAAGCCTTCAAAAAATTTGACCTCTATATGTGCTAAGCCTAAACACCTAAACCTTAAGCACTTAAATGCAACTATCGTCAGGCAGCGAATACACGTAATTGAATACCCATACTCTAAGCCCTAAGATTCTAAAGCCGAAGCTCCTTAATCAATATACCCCAGACAACAAGTTCATATATTTAATTAGTTTTGTGAACTTTGTCGATCTCTCCGAGGTAAACTTTGTAGGAAAAAGGTCAAAAAAACTTACACCATTTTTTCCTTTTTCAACGTTTCGGTGAACATTGTCACCCTCTTCAGGAAAATGTAAAAGACGCACAACAATGAGTCTATCGAATGTTCTCTTCCCCGGCCCGTCGTGGCGGGGGAAGGAGGAGCGGGAAGCGACAATACGATGTTTTGATTCCGGCTTCCTCACCTACTGTTTCGATAATCTCATATATTTAAATTCCTATGCGCGAAATGCTAAGCTCATAAACCCAACCCTAAACTCTTAAGCCCTCCCTAAGCTCTTAAATTATAAGTTCCCAAATCTACCTTCCTGCAGACAGCGAAATTAAAAAATTAGATCTTATTACACCGAATCCAACATTCAGGAGATTAGGGATCGTTGTATTTAGGTTTAATGATTTAAACTCGCTCTTTGGGGTGAATTAGGGAGCTTAGGGTTCAAGGAATCGAGGTTTATTTGTTTAAACTCGCCGCCAGGGGGTAGAACGGGTTTAGCAGCTTAGGGTGTAAGAGCTCGGGGTTTACGAGAGCAAGAGCTTAGGATATCATGGTTTAATTATTTATACTCACTGTATGGGGGTAGGAGAACTTAGAAGCTTAGGCTTCAATGCATAGGAGTTTAATTGTTTATGCTCGCTGTCTGGTAGCTTTTGGATTTAGGAGCTAGGGGTTTCATAGCTTAGGATTTAGGAGATTAAGGCTTAAAAGCTTAGGAATTAAGATTTTGAGGCCTAGGTGCTTAGGGATTAAGAGATTGGGGTTAGGGTATGGTGTAGATGGGTTTAGGAGCTTAGCTTTCACAGCTTGAGGTTTAAGAGCCTAGGTTTTAAGAACTTAGATTTTAGGAGTTTAGGGCTTGAGAACTTAGGGTTTAGTGCATAGAATATTAATTTTTTAAACTCGCTGTGTGAGGATACGTGGGTTCAGAAGCTTAGGATATAAGAGCTTAGGTTTAAAGCACTTAGAGTATATAGAGCTTAGGGTTTGACAGCTTAGAGTTTAGGAGCTCAGGTCTTAAGAGCTGGGATTTAGTGCATGGAGGTTTACCTGTTTAAACTTGCTATTTGGGACTTTGTGGATTTAGGAGATAAGGGTTTAAGAGCTTAGGTTTTAGCGCCTAAAGATCAAATTTTTTAAGCTCGTCTTGTCAGGATTTATGGGTTTAGAAGCTTAGGATTTATAAACTTGGGGTACGGAGATTATAAAGTTACAGGGTCTAGTTATTTATACTCGCTGCTTGGATGACGATAGATGCACGAGCTTAGGGTTTAAGAGCTTAGAGTTCAGGGTATGCAGATTTAATTTTTCGCTGTCTGCGGGGTAGGTGGGTTTAGGAACTTAGGATTTGAGAGGTTAGGGTTTAAGAGTTTAAGTTTAGAAGCTTAAGATTTAAGAGCTTAGGGTATGGAGGTTGTAGCGTTATAGGGTCTAGTTATTTGTTCTCGCTACCGGGAGTAAAGTAGATGTACGGGCTTAGCATTTAAGAGCTTCAGTTTAGAAGCTTATGATTTAAGAGCTTAGGGTATGGAAGTTATAGCGTTAGAGGGCATAGCTATTTATACTCGCTGCCTGGAGGAAGGTAGATGTACGAGCTTAGCGTTTAAGAACTTAGAGTTCAGGGTATGAAGGTTTAATTGTTCGCTGTGTGGGGGTAGGTCGGTTTAGGAACTCAGGCTTTGAGGGCTTCCGCTTAAGAGCTTAAGGTTTAAGAGGTTAAGGTTTAAGAGTTTAGGGTTTGAAAGCTTAAAGTGACAGAACTTATGGTTGACGAGCTTACGGTTTAAGCGCATGGGGTTTGAGAGCTTAAGGTTTAGGAGCTTAGGGTTTTAGAGCTTAGGACTTAATGCATGTGGGTTTAATTACTGTGTTTTTCAACGGCTGACCACAGGATCGCAGGGGAAAAAAAGCATTTAGGTATTCGTTTTCTCCCTAAATACTGTTTAATTAAGTAATTCAAATTAAGCCTGCAGAGGGAAATTTTTGAAATATTTAGATATTATATTAATCATTCAAATGACGATTGAACATTTATGCGTTAAATTTTGCTCTTGAAATCAGTGCTTTGAAAAGGCTGACCTCGAGATCCGAGGGGTAGTATGGCTAAAGCATTTAGGCTTAAGATTTCGGTTATTCTCTGTGAGATCGACTGGCTAAAATTTTTTTTTATTCAAACTATCTATCAAAATGATGTATATAAGTTTCTAACGTTGAAATTCAATGTTTGGTCGCTTGTTTAGATTTACAGTCGCAATTACAGTCGACCTTTCTCTAACCTCAAAAAATCAATTACGTCTTTCTTAAAAACGACTGTCTCAAGAAATCAATTACGAAAGTTTTAAAAATAACTTATATGGCATCGAAATAATTTAGATAAATTGTAAAAGGAATACTTTTATTCTTAAAATTGTTTTTGCAATTTAACCATGTTAACATGAAATTTAAATATTGGTATTTTCTTTGATTTTTACTCGGAAACGAAGCATCTTCATGATTTTCAATTTTCAATTTTAATGTTTAAATTGGTTATACAACTACTTTTTTTTGAAAAGCTAAGAAAATTTTTTACACAAGTGTTGTAAATATTTTTTTTCAAAACAGCTTTCCTGTGGAGCTATGAATTTTTGAAAATTTGCAGAAAATGTCAAAAATTCTGAATTCACCAATTTAGGACTTGATGGAAAAAATCTATAAAATTTTGCGGAGTTGTATCTCTCTGAGTAAAGAGATTTAGACTAGTTTGAATGAAGAAAAAGTTCCGCGTACACGAGTTTTGCCGAAAAGCTACAGAGCTTAGCAACTGTTCGACTTACCTGTCCGATTTACCTTATCTTCAGTACCCATTAGCTCTGCTAAAAATCATCAGCCTTCTTCATCTAGACATTTTGCTTCGTGGGATTTGTGCATACTTCTGCTTTACCATGCATACATAATTATAAAATATGTGCATCTTATGTCAATTGATCACGAAGACTTGTATGTAGCGCTTAGTCTATTGGGGACCCTGATAAATAACATATGGCTTAATATATAACATAAGGCTTAAGCAAACTATTATTTATGCATGTAATGTCATTTTCCAACGTCAGGAATCGTTTTTTTAATTTTCGGTATTTTGAGCTTTCGGCATTTTAAATTTCGGTATTGTGAACTTTCGGTATTTTGAACTTTCGGTATTTTAAACTTTCGGTATTTTGAACTTTCGGTATTTTAAACTTTCGGTAAATTAACTTTCAGTATTTTGAATTTTCGGTATAATGATGTTCGGTATTATGGTTTCCGGCTTTTTGGTCTTTCGGCATTGTGAATGCTACCCACCTTTTTGTTTGGGTGTAGTGTGCTTTTGGCATTAGGAGATTTGTTTACTATTTTTGTTATGTCCGAGATTCTTCCTTTTTTTTGGATAGATGACTCCATCCATTTATGAGTTAACTTCATCTGGCTGAAAATCTCTTGCCTGTTCGTATCTTTTCAATAAATCTCGTTGTGATTTCTCTATTAATTTTTGAAGTCCTTCTTCCAATACTTCATCCATGTGCTTGGTGCCGTAATGTGCATTCAATTCATCCATACAGAACCTTATTTATTCTGTTTGAACTTCTCTGTCAGAAAAGTGTGTGACAGCAATGTCATTCTTTAGGAGGTTCTTCTTCTTATGGATGATTCATTTCTTATCTTGCTATGCTTTCTTCTAATTTCCTGCTGGCTGCTTCGATTTGTTTTCTATATAACGTTGTGACAATCGATGCATTGCTTAGTGATTTGTTTTCTGATGTCTTTTCAGAATTTTTGTCACTATTAGTGACTCTAATATGAGACACTATTAGTGCTCGGCTTGACCTTAAAATCATGACCTTTAATTTCGACAGATTTTTGTTTATTTCTTCTTCGGTGAGTGACGAAGGGCTTCTCGACAGTGCATCTGCATTCTTGTTCAACTTTCCCGGTTTATATTTGAATGTATATTCATAACCTGTGAAACGGAACGTCCATCTCATCAGGCGTTGTCCTAGGTCTTTTCTGTTGTGCATCCAATTTAGTGGTTCGTGATCACATACTAGAGTGAATTTCTTACACAGCAAGTATGGTCGAAATTAGTGTAATGCATATAATATTGCCAAACATACTGTTTCTGTGGTACTGCAATTCCTTTCAGCTTTGCTGAGTAACCTTGATAGGAATTGAACAAGGTTTTCAAAACCATCAGTTTCTTGAATTCAGACTATAGCGATTGCAAAATCTGATGCGTCCGTAGTCACTATGAATTCTTTGTCAAAATCTAGGAATTGTAGAATGGGTTCACTTATTAGACATTGTTTCAATTTATTGAAGGTGTTTTCACATGCTTGGTTCCATTCAAATTTTTGATTTTTCTGTAACAGGTCAGTCATTGGCTTCTTTTTAACAGAGAAATTGGATATATATTTCCGGTAATATCTAAACATACCCAAGACTTCTATAATGTTTGTGCGACATTTGGGTCTTGGTAATTTTGCAATGGCTTTAACCTTTTTGGGGTTAGGTTTGATGCATTTGCACTGATGATATGTCCTAAAAATGCGACTTCTCTCTAAAAAATTCAATTTTATTTGGTTTTAACATCAATTTGGCGTATCGTTGTCTTTCCATAAGATTGCGTATCCTTTGCTGATGCTGCCTGAGATCCTTACTGTAGACTATGATGTCATCTAAATATACTAGCATTTCTATATTTTGCAGGTTGCGCCGGATTTTTTCCATTAGGCGCTGAAATGTGGCTATTGCGTTCTTTAATCCTTCTGGCACACGTCTGTATTCATAATGACCATTAAGTGTCGTGAATGCAGTTTTATAACAATGCTCCGGTGTCATAGGTATTTGTTGAAACTCTGACACGTGGTCAAAAATCGCAAAATAGACCGCTCCTCCTAGCTGATCCATTATATCCGCTATGTTGAGTAGCGGGTATGCATCTCTTATTGTAATTTTGTTTAATTCTCTAAAATCAATTACCATTCTCCATCTTGGATCGTGTTGGCTTTCTGGCTTTTTTGGTATTATCCATATTTGAGAGTTATATGGTGAATTTGATTAACAAATTGTTTTGTCTTTTAGTTTTTTCTGTACACTTTCTCGCAATATGTCTTTGTGCTTAGGTGGATGTCTGTATTGTATTGTGTTTATAGGCACATTGACTTCTAGATGAATATTGTGCTCAATCATGTCTGTGCAGGGCAGTTTATCACCTGGCAACAGAAATCTGTCCAAGTAGTCAGCAATAATTCGATTCACTGTTTGGAGTTCTTCATTGTTTAGATGGTCTCTCCTGATAGCAGCTTTTACTTTTTCCATTCTTTCTGAAATGTTTGTAACAATTTCTCCATCAAATTCGCTATCAGTCTCTTCTAGAAACGTCGGTCCAACATCGAATGGTATTAATTCTTTTGGATTTACTTCTATTGCTACTTTTTCTTGGCTAGTGTTAATTGCCAACATTTTACACTTGTTGTTGTCGTTCAGGACTATCCCTTTGCCCATGAAAACATCTGCATGACCTGTGTCGATGCGTGGAATATAGTCTTCCGATAAATTTGTTTTTAGCAAATTTATTTGCACTACCTACCTAGTGCCGGCTGGGTTGGTATATGTGATTGTGTCTGTATTGGGTGTATTTGTAGTGTCTGTAACTTCGTCTTTA
This sequence comes from Philotrypesis tridentata, assembly GCA_018906965.1. NCBI lineage: Eukaryota > Metazoa > Arthropoda > Insecta > Hymenoptera > Pteromalidae > Philotrypesis > Philotrypesis tridentata. Next base: position 146,227 of record JACCIB010000256.1, read on the forward strand.
TCCATTTTTGCATGTTCAATATTCAATAAACTGTCTATTTTCCTTTTTCTGGCAATTTTGGGTAAATGCTTCTCTTCATGCTCCGTAAATGGAATGAGGTGCATCACGTCACTGTTTACCATGAGTGCATTTTTGTAATAAAAAATTACAGCTTCTTCCTTTTTGAGATAATTTCTTCCTAGCATGTCATCTGCTTGTATGGGAAAGTTATCTAATACTATTTGAAATTTTACTGGTGACTATCTTATTAATAGGTATACAGAGCCTAATGTTGGTACAGTTCGCATGGTGATTCCTCCCAGCTCAGTATTATCATTGGTATTAAATGGCAAGTGATCATGTAATGTGAGCTTGATTATATTGATCGTTGACCGTTGTCATTTTTCAGGATTGTTATGGTTGGTTGATCATACTCTTGGCATGGATTTTCCACCTGAATTTTCATTACTGCAGCTGGTTAGTGTAGCGATTACTGTTGCGTTTGTTGTTTGTTCTACTTCTTTTGTTGCATCTGTTGCTGATATTTTTGCTGGTCGCTGTTTCTTTGCTGGTTTTGTTGCTGATTCGGGTTCTGGTAGTTTTACCTCCATTGGTTGTTTCGGTAAATCTGCTGATATCCTTGTTGATTCCTTTGATATTGTTGGTTTTGATTCTGGTTCGCCACTTGAGGGTTGTAGTGAGCCCCTTGATAGTTTAAATTATGTTGCCTTGGTATGATCCAGCCTGATTTCTCCAGTTTTCTCGTTGGTCACTTCTATTGTTATAATAGTTCCTGAACTGACCATTTTGAGGATTGAACAATTGTCTTTGTTGTCCCTCCTTATTGTTTCACCAATCATGATTCTGATAATTGTTATATCTTCGTTGGAAGTTACCTGTATAATTTTGTCGATTGCTTCTATTGAAATTAAGAATTGAAATTAAGAATGAAAGAAGTAAGAATGTCGTTGATAATTATTAGGATGATAATTATTTCTACTATCTTCCTGTGGTTTTTTTACAGTGTAGCCGTGTTTCTTTGTTGGTAATAATTGTTGTGTCCACTGCTTTGATAGTTCGGCCATTGGTAATTGTTTTGATAGTTGTTTCTCCCTCCGTTATAGGGTCTTGTATCAGGTATTACGTTTGCTTCCATTCTTGCTTCTAAACGCACGGCTTCTTTATAAGTGCCTTTTATCGTTTGTGGTTTAATGGCATCTACTGCTACTGAGATTTTCGATGGCAATCCTCTTATAAAAATATTGACTGCTTCATCTTCTAAAGGTTGCATCATGAGATCTAAATTAGTTTCGCGTTTTTCTTCTTTCATTGTGGATCGAGCGCTGCTCAATAAAATACAGATTTCGTCATAGAAATCTCCAACTCTGTCTTTTTGTCGGATGCGCAAGTGTTTTAACTTGTGACTAAAGTATTTGTAGTCTCGACCTAGTCCGAATCGTTGCTTTGAATGTTTGGTTAATTCATCAACTGTGGAAATCTTTTCGTTGTTTGTACTTTTCCTTGCTGTGCCTGTTAGACGTTGCAAGACATTTCTCATAAATTGAGGTTTTAATACAGCTGGCACTAATTCATATGCATTCCTGAGGTCTTGACTGTACGTTCTTAAGATGTTGTATCTCCCCTCGAAAGAAGGTAGTGCACTAATGCAATTCATTAGTATGAAACTTTCGGTCATTGACGTTATTAGGTTCGCCGAGGCATCTGGTTTCACAGGTGTTGATGTGTTACTGTCTGTCATGTTGATTATCTTCGTTGTCAATGTTGCTCCGAATACAGATTTTAATTCTTCTTGATTTAAATAATGCGTGTTTCTTGTGTTGACAGCAAGATAATATTGACAAATTCTTCTTGATTTAAATAATGCGTGTTTCTTATATTGACAGCAAGATTGATGGCGTAGACGGATTTTACGAGAGGAGACGAAATAATGAGACGACGGTGGGTATTGAGAAGCGAATTTAATAATCAAAAAAATACTGGAATTTGAAACGAAAGAAAAATGTGCTACACTCGAGAGGAATCTGAACCGCCTACCAGGGTTTGCAAAATAAAAGAAATTGAATTGGAATTGAATTGACGTAGATGGGTTGGATAATTTATAAATTTAATATGAAGGTGAAATACTATTAGTTCTATTAATATATTATTAATTGCAAACTATTGCACTGCACAACGATCGAAAGACTGCACGAGTAAGACAAGTGGACCAACGGCAACCTTACTCTCCTCGACACGCGTATCTCTGTACAGAGCGAGCCCGGCGCCCGCGTCGCGCATGAAGTGGGGTATCGATTCAACTTGCAGGTAGAGGACTGCAACCTCACGTCCACGAAGATCACGCCAACGCAGCCAGCCAGCGCACTCCCGACCTGGAAGCCCAAAGCAAGAGGGGCAGCCCGTGGTATCGTGAGATCACCAGATGTCTCAGACACGGATACATGCTGCGCACATCTTCGCTTCCTCACGGCCGGACGTAGGCCACCCATCGTTCACCTGGAGTCGAGTTACTCCTGGGAAGAGCCTCGTTTTTCGTCGATTCCGGAGCGGACATTCCGTTATTAAAATTGATAAACTCTGCGAGAGATGTCCCGATTAATTATAAGTACAAGATCACCATTCGTGGGGTGACAAGCGGCCTCGCCCACACTATTGGAGTCGCAACCGTGGCAATCCACGATATGATTTGCGACGTGCACATAGTGCCCCCCAAGTTCCCTATCCAAACTGACGGGATCTTGGGCTGGACCTTACCTTCCCGTTCACGGAGGATGAAAAGGTATCAATTCTCCCATGGCTGAGAATGGCCATTAGCTCCCGCGTAGCGAATTCTGAGGCAGAAGATCCCGCTCCACCCAGACCTCCTATTCGGCAACTGTCTAGCCGAAAACAGAAGTGGTCGAGCGATGATCGAATGCATTAACACAAGCAGCAAGGAAGTGACGATCCCGACTCCGGTTGTTGAGATCCTGCCTTGTTGCTTGGTCCCGGGGAATCCCACGCGTCAGGCCGATGTGGACGGCCAGACAGAGGGAGCGACCGGGGATACCGCCGATATTAGGCGCCTGACTCGCGGCCAGGAGGGTCAGTCCGACTGCAGAGAGGTAGAACGCCTCAACGCCGCCTTGCAAGCCGATAACGCGGCAAGAGAAGCGAGAGTCACGAGAATCATGGAGCTTGCTGACCTCGAAAGATGCACCGAAGAAGAAATTGCACTGGTAAATGACGTGGTAGACGAGTTCGCAGGCGTCTTCGGATTGGACGGAGAACCATTGCCAGCAACGCACCTGCTGAAACACGAAATTGTCTTAAAATCCAGCAAGCCTACAGGCTGCTACCGGTTCCCACCGGCAATAAAGGAGCACATAGCCAGAGAGCTGGCTAAGCTCCAGGAGCAAGGGATAGTCGAGCCCTCCAGCTCCAATTACTCCTCAGCGCTTTGGATAGTCTCCGAGAGGCCGGACGCTCAAGGAAACAAGCTATTCCGTTTTGTGACTGGCTTCCGCGCATTAAACGAGGAGACTGAAGGAAGCTGCCACCCCCTGCCGTTTACCAGCGATATCCTCGAAAATCTGGCTGCAGCCAATTACATTACCGTCATGGACCTGAAACAGGGATACCACCAAATTGAAATGGATCCCAAGTCCATGCACTTGACGGCCTTCTACGCGCCGGAGGGGAAATCCGGCAACCAGCTCCTTCCATTTAAAGGACTAGCCATGGGCCTCAAGGAAGCAACGCTAACCTTTACCAGAGCCATGGACCTGGCCATGAGGGGCCTAGAGGGCGAGGAGGTAGAACTGTACCTGGACGACCTGATGGTCTTCAATGAGACCCTCGAACAGCACGGCGATGGCCTCCGCCGAGTGCTGCAGAGGCTCGTGGACGCCAACATGACCGTCGAGCCGAAGAAGTGCCAATTCTTGAAGCGCGAGGCCCAAGTCCTCGGGCACATAGTCGGCGGCGGAGTCATCAAGGCAGGCCCGGTCAAAACTAGCGCGATGGCAAACTACCCGGTGCCCACCAGCGCGCACAAGGTCAGACAAACCATCGGCCCGTTCAATTATTACCGCCGCTTTATAAAGGACTTCGCGAAGATCGCGAGGCCCCTATACGAAGTGGCGCAGCCAGAAGAAAAATTCACCTGGGGCGAGGAGCAGCAGAGCGCGTTCGAGATCCTTCGACTGCGCTTGGCGAACCCACCGGTGCTCAAGGCCCCGGATATGGACCAGCCCTTCATCGTCACGGTCGACAGTTCCGATTTTGCATCCTGAGTCAGGGCAAGCTGGGCGCCGATCAACCATGCGCCTTCGCTTTGCGCTGTCTCAAGGGCAGCGAGCTGAGGTACCCGACTTACAACAAGGAGCTGCTCGCCATGGTATACGCCAAGGAGCAATTCCGGTGCTACCTGTATGGCCGCAAGTTCACCTTCATTACGGACCATGAGGCATTGAAGCACTTCCACAAGACGAAGAAGCTTGATCTCCGCTTCAACCGTTTGAAGGCAGCATTAGTCGGGTACGATTTCGATATCGTCTACCGTCCAGGGGTGAAGAACGCCAACGCCGACGCGCTGTCTCGCAACCCAGTGCTCGAACCTGGCCAGGTAAATTCCGAGCTACCAAGGGAGAAGCTGTATCAGCTAGCCGACGAGGAAGCCGGCGCACCACCGGGGCGCGTGTTCCGCTTTCGAGCAGTGAGACGATTGGGCAAGAAAAAGCGGCTAACGTCAGAGTCAAGCGCGACCACGACGTTGGCACTGCGTCATAGGGAGAGTCGCAAACGAATAGCGATCTACCAAAATGGTGAATTCTTGGCAGTCAGGAACGCCGATAACGGGTTCTACCTCTGCAGAACGTCACAGGACGTGATTGAACCCAGCAAGCCCGTGAGCGTACGGTGGCTGACTAGGCAGGCCGGTAAAGCCGGCGTGAATCCAGGAGACGTCAGCTTATAATAGGAAAACTCCAAGATTGTAGTCTCCGGCCCCATCAGCAAGCGCAGCCAGCAGTACAGCACAGGACCAGTCCGGCAGCCTCAGTTGACCGGAGCCAGAAATCACCTTCTCGGCCCCGAAATCGATATAGCATGACCGGCCCGGCCACACGACCGGCGCACACCCGCACACAGCCGAGCCGCGAAAATCGGGTAGGCCGCAGTCGCATTCTTCCACCTCCTTGCGAAGCGCACCGACGCTCGTCCTTCCCTGGCCATGGCGCACCGGCTCCTCAGGTAAGCAGGCGGGCGCGTTGCAGCAGGAAAGGGCTGTGTATTGAAGTAGCGGAAAACAATAACGCTCCCGAGAAGCTCATCGCGACCACCCCGATCGCGCCCGCTCCCCCAACCCCCGCGTCAGGCACATCGCTAGGGTGCGGCGGCAGCACTTCGCGGTCAGTGCAGACCCCTCCCGCGACCAACTGGCCCACAGCGAGCCATAGGGCAGGCAACTCGCCCCCGCACCAGGCCATGGAGGTCGACGGGACGGCCGACGGCACAATACCCGACGACCCAGTGGACGTCGGACCCCGCGAAGACTTTTCGGGCTTAAAGCGCAACTACGAGCGACGAAAGACGTCATCAGACGTGCGCTCATCAGCGTCGTCAGCCAACATGTTGATGCACACGTATATCAGGAAAGGCCGCTGCTTGGAGGCGTACCTGACCTTGCAGCAGTGCCCGGACATCCCTAACGATCCTCCAGTTTTCGGTCGCGGAAAGCGCGCAAGGGGAAACACTGCGAAAGCACCCGAGAGCCCGGAGAATCCCAGAAACGCTGGCTCAAGAGACAGCCCGGCGCACAGACAATCTTCGCCACCGTCTGCAGACATTTCTATGCCGTAAACCCCCTTCGGAGCAAGCGGCATATACCGTGAGCACGGGTTGAGTACCGCAAGCAGCCCGGTGCTCCAACGCCACGACCAGACCCCCTTGGCGGGAGAACAGCCGCCACGGGACGAAGCTCTCAGCGGCGCTGCGGTCACTCCGGACACTCAGGGGAAGTCAAGCAGCCAGGTGAGACCAAGCCGTCGGACCTCCGTAGAGTCAGGGGTCGGAATGCCCACGGTGGCAACGGCAGCCCTCAAAGAGGACGCCTTCAGACGCTACGTCATCGCGCGCGCCAGACCTTCGTGCGAAAAACCGCAGTGGACGACTCCCTACGGCGAAGAGGTACCGCCGTTCGTACACCTACGTCCGGTGAAGGAAAATCCCTTCGCTTACACGGAAAACCTTGCCGATCTCACGGCGGCGGACAACAAACTGTCCTCGGAGGTCCTGAGAGAGCTCGTAGAGTGAGGCTACGTCCACCCCGAAAGCCTAACTGCCTAGCAACTCGGCGTCGGTGAAGTGAGTATCTCGGACTGCTCGGGCCTCCAAATCATGGGCCTATGTGTCAATAACTACAGCGAGGAGAGGCCCATCCGTAGCGACCTGCGAAAGTGCCTAAAGATGCTCAGCAGGGTAGCAATGGCCCGCAAGCTAAAGAGCTTCGCCGTAGTCCGAGACCTCGGGATGCTGAGGCTGGCTGAATGGACAGTCTTCGGCGAAATGTTCGATGACGTGTTCGCCGGCAAGCGCATTACGGCAGTGCTGTACATGAACAACCTGCCCGTCCCAGCTACAAAAAATCGGTATAAACTGATTAAACAATACCATGTGGCGGCCGCAGGAGGCCACTGTGGCACCACGAAGACGAGCGCGAAAATCGCGTGCGACTTCTACTGGCAAAACATGCGGCATGATGTCAGGCAGTTTGTCGCTCGCTGCGGCATCTGCCAAACGAACAAGCTAGTCTGCATAAAAACTCGCGCGCCACTGCTCATAAGCAACACACCTGCTTTCCTCTTCGACCAGTTGGCGCTGGACTTCTACGGGCCGTTGGAAAGGACGAAACGTGGAAACCGCTACATTCTACCGACGCAGGATCTGCTCACCAAGTTCACCCTGCTAACCCCGGTGAAGCTGGCCAACGCGGAAGAAGTCGCGCGAGCCCTCACCGAGAAAGTAATATGCGTATTCGGTCCACCCGAGGCCATACTCACCGACCAAGGGACGCATTTCCAGAATCGGCTACTGGAAGAATTTGCCAGTCCAATGGATCTATTGAGCGCATGCATCACATGCTCACCGAATACCTGCGCAAGAACGTCAAGTCCTTTGACGACTGGGACTCGTGGACATCCCTATGCCAGCACGCCTACAACTGCACCCACCGTACACGAGAGCACTCGGTACTCGCCCCATGAACTCGTATTCGGGATCAAGCCGAGAACACCGTCCAGCTTCCCTCGTGAGGAATCGGCCCTGACATATGACGAGTTCACCGAGGAAATGACGGGTAACCTAGAGGTGCTCCAGACAGCGACAGTCATGAACCTTGTGCAGGCCAAATTCCGTTCCAAGTACTACTACGACAGAAAGCTCAACATTAAGCACTTTCGCGAGGGCGAATTCGTTCTCCTGCTAAAGGAGCCTAAACATAAAAAATTCGGAACGGAGTATACAGGGCCCTTCGAAATCGCAAGAATCGATAGTAGAACGAACAGCGTGACATTGGTGGTCAACGGTGCCATGAAAGTAGTCCACGTTGACAAGATAAAGCGCGCCTCGGTGGTCCTACTCGAAACCGACTCGGAAAATGAGAAGCCGTGACTGCGTCGTTTTTTTATCGTTTTTTTCCGTAGCACCGGACGTGCTACTATATAAAAAAAACGACATTCAAAAATCGACGCACCAGCAATCCAGCCGCCCCCACCTGTATGTAACCATGGCCACGCCGAACTGCCCACCGCCATAGCACATACCAATCCACCATTATTTGCAGGGCCATCCTGGCGAGCCACATAGCCTCGCCAGCTGGGCAAGAAGCCCAAATCCCGAGGCGGACGATCCATCACCTGGACGGGAAGCTAGGCCTAATCACCGAGAAGATCGCCTCATTGGCGTCGTCCAGCCGTTCTTTCAAGCCGCGGCCCGGATCGAAGCCAGCGTCGATCGAATCATCGGCGCGTGCGGTGCTGCCCGACGTCATAGTTTTCGAAGCCCCGCTGCACGGCAAAATCACATCCCGGGGCTACGCCGCGATACAAGACAAGGCGAACGACTTGCAAACTCACAGAACAATATGAATACCACATCGAGCGATTGTGCAAAAATAAGAGAAGAGGCACATATCAAGCAAAAATACTTACAGCGCCGCGCTGGCAGGGTCAGCTCGTGCACGTGGCTCTCCACGCCGAATGGGTGATTTATGACCGGACCACCCCACCAGCTCCATACCCCCGGAGATGCACGCACACAACGATATCCTAGCTGCAAACAAAGAAAACAAAATTGAACACCTTAACACAATTCAAAAAATTCTCATTATTATTATAAAACCCACAACAGTACTTACACGACCTTACACGTCACAGATCACGGGAACGCGTGTTACTCCTGCACCGTCAATAGCCCACACCTGGTCACCATGCGGCGGGGCACCCCAGCGCCTCACGAGTGGCTGCCGATTCAGCGAACGCGTCGCGGTATAATAGCTGAACATCCAGCCCGGCTGGGCTGGTCAGCGGGCGCAGCCTGCAAAAACAAAATAAAAAGACACCATCAGGCCCCCCATAACCCTTGGACACTCGCAAAAAGCCTTGCATACTTACGTCACGACACTGGGAACACAAGATGTTCTCCCACTGGCACGCGGAGGATACCGTAAACCCCGCGCCGGCCCCGGCGGCATGCAAGTAGGCTCCGAACTCGGGAGCGCACAGCTCAACGGCGTCCGGGGCATCCGATGGCCTGCAACAAATTAACACTTAGTAAATTGCGAAACTGCTCACAAACACTCCACTCGCACGGCACGCGCGTTCACTTACGGATACTCGCTCGGGTAGAACGATGTCATCGCAGCAATTGTTCGTAATATGAAGAAACACGTCTACACGGCTGGACGGTCAATCATGCACTGGCACACTTCTCCGCGCGTCGCACTCTCGAGCCCCCCTCCCCCCCCCCCCCCGGAATACGCATATCGCCCCGAAGTGTAAACTTCAACTCCGGAAGCGATAAGCAGGCCCGATCGAGCGCCAGCGACGAGCGGCACGTATAGGCCCCGGCAACGAGGCTTTACGACGGCCGGCAGCTTCAGCCGTCATAAAAACTCCGAACCCAAAAACTCTCAGGTACTCGAAGCCCACCTAACTGCATGCGCGCGATTACACGTGCACCTAAACCGGCGCGCATTGTCATGCTATACCGGGCGGGCAAATGCAGACGGGCACAACACGTGCACACACCGCGCTCACAACAGAAAGTACAGCGGTGCGCAAGCAAAAAAAAACCAGCCGGGCTGCTACAGGCGGACGATGCAGCACTTATCGGCAACACCGCACGAAGCAACACGTCGACTTCAAGGCCGTGCGTGACTATAGCTTCGCTATGCGCTCCGCCGGCCGTCGGAATGCGCATATTGCCCCGGCGTATAAACACCGGGACTGAGGGTGATAAGCCGCGCCGACGGAGCGTCTCAGCGTGGCAAGTGTACGTATGGCTAAGCCTAGGTCAAGCCAGCAATAGATTAACAGCGACATTGTCATTTACTCTTGCAATTGCTGCAAAAGCGAGTCCGTAATCCGCTTACAACAAGCTAATCATGTCCTATTGTCACTATTATTACTTACAATATTGCATATATACATTATTACAACTATATTTTATATTTTGTTACAACTAACACTATGCCATAACCATAATTATAATCTAATATTATCACTAACACAATAAATTGTTCTATAGTTCATTAGTATTATATCGACACTCTCATTTATTTTAAAGAAACAATTCATTATAAAAGAAAGTTACCTATGTATGAGCTCTGCCCGAGCCCTTTGAAAAGCAGCAGCGGCTGCTATCGAAATTTGCAATAAAATCCCGTCCCGTAACAGGACCCTTTGGAAGACCAATCCCTCCTCTGCGCGGGCTTAACGCCCCGCTGTCATCCCCGTGATCCTTAATCACCTGACATTCCCCAATCCTGAAACCAACACCTAGCACGGCAGTTCTCGGCTGAGCTATCAATTTTATTTTTCAATTTTCTATCGTTTTTTACGGTCGCGAGGTCGCATTGACCGTCGCGCACCGGACGTGTCACGTACGAGCAAAAGCTCAGGTGCCCAGCCGGCCTGATAACCGGAGCCGGCCCGATAGCCGGAGCTGCCACTGCACCAGACGCAGCGTCAGCCGAGAACAGGCCAGTTGAGAGCTTCCCACGGTCAAGAAGTGCAAGCTTGCACCTTGGCCGCGTGACTGCGAGTCTACGAGCCGCAGCTCGGAGACGACGCAGGCAGATCACCGGCGACCGCGAACAAGGGCAGAGCTCCTCTCAAGCTCAGTAAAGACTACATCTAACGCACACCTCAGTCTTGTATCCTTCGCACTTCTATCTACGCGTCTGTTACAAACGTTAGGGTGGTATCATGAGGGGGAGGGTCATATGTATGTATATATACTCATATGGGATTCTCCCAGCGGAAAACATGACTATTTGAAGCATAAGAATTCTAAAAAAAATTATTTTAACTTTGGAGTGACATTTATGCTATATATGCATGTGTATATATATATATATATATGGGTGGTTCTCTGACAAATCGATTGGTCTAGTCCAGCAGCCAACAATGTTATTCGTGACAATTTTTGCGTGCCGGCTGCACCAAAACTTGAATTTTTAAACTTTCACTCCATCGATGAAATGAAAGACTTCAAAATTAAATAGAGCAAATTGTTCATCTAATGTTCTACTTAGAATCTAAATTTAGTAAATCATTAAATTTTAATATTGTTAGGTGTCACGACAACGGAAAAACCATGCATTTCAACGTGCCTAATCGTGCATCACAATCTTCAGCCGTGTAATACAATTTTTCAAAAATGGAAGCTTAATAGTCTAATTAAATTTTTCTTTCAAGATTTTTTTTACTGATTTTTACATAATAATAGTGATAAATTTTCATGTATAGAAATATATTATTTATGCGCGCAACGCATCATCATTTAGGCGCTCTAGAATGCTCGGTCTTTCCGTTGTCGTCACACCTAATAATGTTAAAATCTAACGATTTGCTAAATTTAGATTCAAAGTAGAATATTAGACGAACAGTTTGCGCTAGTTACCTTTGAAAAATTTTTCATTTCGTCGATGTAGCAAAAGGTTAAAAAACGCTATATATATATATATATGTGTGTGTGTGTGTGTGTGTAATGTATAATTGTATATATGTTTTTCGCTGAGAGAATCCATACATATATGTATATGTATATATCTGATCCTCCCCCTCATACATATACCATCCCGATCTCAAAAGAATTTTTTTTAGAATTTTCGGACCCCAAATTGTTGTTTTTCGATAGAAGAATCCCATATATATATAATGTGCGTTGTGCACTATCTATCTTTCGTCAATGTTACGTCGATTAAGGTTAGGGTTGAAAGAACTCGAAGGGTTTCTGTAATTAGAGTTTTTTATTAACCCGTTTCGGCCGGGAAGGTCGAAATTTTTTCTTCATGTTCACGCTTCATTTTGAATATGAAAAAATGGAGCAAGCCATTTCAAATTCACCTCCTAATGGTTTTGTACCTCGGTCTTTTCGAATCCGAGGTCAGATTTTGTCTAAAGGACGCCATTTTTTTAATATGTCGCGTTTTATAAAAAAAATGTGAAAAAAAATCGATTTTTTCCTTATATTTCTTAAAATTTTGATAGGATCCACTCATAGGATCGATCTGGCTCTCTGGATCTGGTGGCATATTTAGGTTAGCAAAAAAATGGCGCCAGTCCCGACTCGAAATTCAATATGGCCGATCCAATATGGCGGTTTTTTGACGAAATTTTTTTCACACCTATTTTGATTTTTAGTTTAAAAACTATGAACTTTAAGAAAAAATTTTATAGAATAAAAAGTGCTTAGAAATGTCTAAGGAATGCACTGGAATTTTTCTAGAATGATTAGAGGTAATTTTTAATTTTTCCCTCTGCCAGACTATTAACAAATTCAAAATTTTTACAAAAACATCAAAATAAAAATTGCATTGTATTCTTTTAATGATTCTAAGCACTTTTTAATCTATACAAATTTTTCGTAAAGTTACAAATTTTCGAGTAAAAAATTCTAGAAATTCGTAATACGATTTAAAAAGTTGAAATCAATATTATCACTTATATATGAAAGTTTAATAGTACAGTGCTAATAGTACAGCTATTGAACAGCAAATAATAGTACAGCAATTGAAGAAGATTTTCTCTTGGTATCAGCATACTATAATTTTTTCTATTATAAATACATTCCTGAGTAAAACTATTGAAATGCCAAAGCGAAAAAAAAGTACTTCGGAGCCTGAACACTCTGACAGCGAAATTGATCATGAAAGTGACTACTCTGATGACGAATGTGTCATCTCTGATCCTGATAATTCTGGCCCTTCTGAAACTGATGACGATTCCGATACTGATCAGTCCGATATATCAAATGATTTAAAATTTCCTAATGTAGAGTATAAAAATATTTTCGAAGGCTATAATAATACGCAGAAAAAATTAGAACCAAATCACATCTACGAATGGAAGGCCGGAGAAAAGATATACGAAGAAGACTTAGATGATAAATTACTTTTGAGTGACAATGTCAAAAATAAAATCAATAACAGTACACCTGTTGAAGTTTTTGAACTTTTTTTTTGCAATCAAATAAAAGAATATATCATTGAAGCTTCGAAAGAAAATGGTTTAGAAATGTCTTTACATGAATGTAATATTCTAATAGCAATTTTGCTACTATCATCATACAATAAACGAGATAATCAAAGCGAGTACTGGTTTATGGAAGAAGATCTCAAATGTGATATTGTCCGCAAAGCTACTCATAGAGACCGCTTTTTAGAAATAAAATCTAAAATAAAATTAATATATAAAGTGTGGAGTAGATAAGTGGAGTGGAATAGATAAAGTGTGGAGGATTCGTTCAATCTTAAATTTATTCCGTAAAAATATTTCCCAATTTGGATATTTTGCTACTGCTCTTTCAATTGATGAGATGATGGCAAGATTTTATGGTCGCTCCAGCATCAAGCAATTTCTTCCAATGAAACCAGACCGATTTGGACTGAAGTTTTGGGCTTTGTGCACATCGTTCGGATATGTTCTGAACTTAGATATTTATTGCGGTAAAAATTCTTCCACGGATATATTATCTTCATGTGCACTTGGTTCAAGAGTAGTTTTGCAAATGGTAAAACCGTTGCTGGAGAGTACAACGAAAAAGAAATTATATAATTATTGTATTTATATGGATAATTATTTTACAAGCGCAGACCTACAGTTCGAAGTGGTAGAGTAAAGAAAGACGAACACACATTTGAAAAAAAATCGGCAAGGGGAATGTACAAGGCATGTCATGACAGTAATAGTGGCATGAATTATGTAAGTATAATGGACTCAAAAAAAGTATCTGTAGTTTCAACAGCAGCTGGAGTGACACCTATGAAATCAATGCTTCGATACTCAAAAGAAAGTAGATCTAAGAAAAATTTTCCTTTCCCTAATGCTTTCTCTATGTACAATAAATATATGGGTGGAGTAGATGAACATGACTACAGATGCAAGAGAGTATTGCCAAGCATCAGATCAAAAAAGTGGACCTGGGTCGTTTTCATTCGAATTTTGCAATCATCTGTTGTCAATGCATGCATTCTGTATAATATTTGTAAGGATAAAAAGAAAACAAAGATGAGTACAAAAGATTTCTGTAGGCAAGTAGTCTCCTTTTATTTATCAAATGAATCAAAATGTATGAATTCACACAAAACTGAGAGAAGAGCAAGAGCGAAGTGTTCAATAAAAACATGCTCTTTGAGAACCACAAAGTATTGTATCGATTGCAAAAAGTACTACTGCCTAACATGCATTTTAAAAATGCAAAAATAAAATACAAAATATTAACATTTTCTAAAAAATCAAAAAACTCTAAAAACAACAAACAAAATCGAAAAACTACAAAAAAATCTAAAAAAAAACATAAAAAGACTCTTTAACAGTGCTGACCTCCACGCGGTGAGAGTTGGAAACGTATATATTTACGGCAAACGAGTACTGATATCATCTTATTTTAATTTTTCATTTTGTTCGATAGTAGCATATTTGTACGAGTTATTTTCTAAAACATTTAATCATACTACGAATTTCTTGAATTTTTTACTCGAAAATTTGTAACTTTACCAAAAATTTGTATAGATTAAAAAGTGCTTAGAATCACCAAAAGAATACAATGCAATTTTTATTTTGATGTTTTGTAAAAATTTTGAATTTGTTAATAGTCTGGCAGAGGGAAACATTAAAAATTACCTCTAATCATTCTAGAAAAATTCCAGTGCATTCCTTAGACATTTCTAAGCACTTTTTATTTTATAAAATTTTTTCTTAAAGTTCATAGTTTTTAAACTACAAATCAAAAAAGGTGTGAAAAAAAATTTTGTCAAAAAACCGCCATATTGGATCGGCCATATTGAATTTCGAGTCGGGACTGGCGCCATTTTTTTGCTAAACTAAATATGCCACCAGATCCAGAGAGCCAGATCGATCCTATGAGTGGATCCTGTCAAAATTTTAGGAAATATAAGGAAAAAATCGATTTTTTTTCACATTTTTTTTATAAAACGCGACATATTAAAAAAATGGCGTCCTTTAGACAAAATCTGACCTCGGATTCGAAAAGAGCGAGGTCCAAAACCATTAGGAGGTGAATTTGAAATGGCTTGCTCCATTTTTTCATATTCAAAATGAAGCGTGAACATGAAGAAAAAATTTCGGCCTTCCCGGCCGAAACGGGTTAATAATTATTTTAAGTTTTAACACCGTTAATCGTTTGTATATCCCCCCTTACCTGTAATTAGAGAAACTTAATTTAAAGTCTATTCTTGCTCTTTTTATCTATCTCTGTGAGCACATGTTTCTTGTAAACAATGTTCACCTTTACCTACTGAACCTACCGCCCGGGTACAGTTACGCGGCAAATACAAATTAGATGTGAGGGAGACGTGCTATTCCTTACATGCCCCCTTTCGAGGAAGAAAAAGAGGAGTGGGATTCTCTTTTTCTTTTACAAACGTGTATGTGCACACCGTGTTAGTCCGTCTTCGCCGTGTGATGCGTTGGCGTAAGTTTCGTGATGTGGTGTAGAGTCGATTCTTTTTTTATATGACTGGTATTTATTTTGTATATGGAGTGTGATATTTTTTCAGCGATTGTGAATGGGCCTATTTTTAATTCGTCTAGCTTTTTGCGGCTTAGACGGTTGCCATTTTCGATGTACACTGAGTCTCCAACGTTGAATGTGTGTAGTTTTTCTTTGATCTTGAGCCTCCGAAACCACCTATTGTATCGATTGAGACAATTTCGAACGGTTGTTTTGCTGGTCTTAGGTAGGACATTATGCCGATTTTCGGTTGTCCCCTGGATTTGTTTTTGATGCAAATTTCACAATTTTTACATGTTTGTCGAATATTTGTTGTTAGATTTTTCGACGTGTAATGTGGGCTTATTTTATTATGTAATTGTTTGATTCCTATATGACAGTAGTTTTTATGTGTATCTTTGATTAGTTTTTTACACAAGTTTTCAGATAATTTAAGTTTTTCCTTATTTTTTATCTTTTTATAGTAGAAATTATTTTTTAATATTAAATTTTTTTTACTTATCTCTAGGTTTCTGTTGTTTATTCTTTGGTCGTTTAGAATATCTTCCAGTGTTATTAGGTTTGCCGTCCTTATGTTATCCTCTTCGTTTTCATGAGCTTCCAACACCGGGTTTCTGCTTAAGCTGTCTGCTTCAAGATTTTGTTTTCCTGGTCGATATATAATTTCTAAGTTGTATTGTGATAGGTAGTATACAATATCCCCTAGTTCTTCGTCCGGTCTGGTTTTTAGATTTAAATTTTCTAGGGGTTTATGATCCGTGAAAACTTCAAACGGTCGTCCTATTAGCCAGTACTGCCAGTATTTTATTGCTTCTTTAATCGCTAATGCTTCCAAATAGATTGCTTTTTTTTCTTTTGTGAATCATTTAGTTTTTTGAGAAATATGCTACTGGTTTTTATTACAGTCTGTTCAGTAGTTTTTCCGGCATCGCCATATTGCGTTTTTTTCCCAAAGTGCAAAAGAAGGTAGTCTCAGAAGTTTCCTGTCCGTTGGAGGTTTTCTTATAGAGGATTGTCGAGGATTATTTTTAGTGGAAGTCATAGCGAAAAGTATATGGTGAGAATTCATTGTAGATATTGTTGTTTCTTTGCGGTTTTCAGGAAATTGGCGGAATTCCCTTTTGTATTAGTTGTTTCCCAGTTTTAGATTCACCGTCTGTGGAAGAATACATTTGGATGTATAAAATGTGAAATTATTATTTTCAAAGTCCGCTTATTCAAAATTCTCAGTCTTGCCTGAGCATCTCACTCTCAAGCAGTTGTCCTAAGAAAAAACGAAAACATGATTTTTTTCCTGTTCTAGATAAATAAATGATAAGTTATTTAATGTGGAAGAACTGCAACTGCTCTATTCATGAATAACAGTCATCATCTATTTCTAGTTATATGTAGGTAAAAATTAGTTCCACGAATTTAACATTCACGCAAAGTGTTGTACTAAGAAGAAGTTTTATTCACAGAAAAGTTAAATAATAAAATTTTAAGTTTTTAAAAAAAATATCTGAAGACATTATTTCCACACCACCATAGAGGTAAATGAATATACGCGTTTTTTTAAAGTGGTTTCCCCAGTAGGCTTAGTCCACTATTTTTCGATTAATACATTATAGAAATAATAAATCTGGAGAACTGTCAAATAATGTTTTGTAACATTTAATAAGCTCTGAGAGAAAAATAAAAAATTAGATGAATTATGAAAATACATATTGCTAATGAGTCGAAATATCGTGTACAGTTAAGTAAATACTTTAGTACTTATTCAAAATTCCCAGTCTTGCCCGAGCATCTCACTCTCAAGCAGTTGTCCTAAGAAAAAACGAAAAAGTTACTTTTTTCTGTTCTAGATAAATAAATGATAATTTATTTAATGTGGAAGAACTGTAACCGCTCTATTCTTAAACATGAATCATCATCTATTGCTAGTTATAGGTAAGTAAAAATTAGTTCTTCGAATTTCATATTCATGCGATAAGATGTTAATGAGTTCTTTGAGAAGCAAAATGGCTAACGATACATTGTAAATTAATAGTAATGTATAATAATACAAGAAGATATAAGAAGAATTGTAATTAATAATAAATTCTTCATTATTTCCACACCACCATAGAGGTAAATGAGACGCGAGTTTTTTTAGAGTGGTTTTCCCCTGTAGGCCTATTCCACTTTTATATTATTTTATTAATAATTCATTAATTTGTATTTATTTTGTAATAAAATGATGATGATAGGTAAAGAAAACTGTTGATTATAAATTTATAATTTGTATGTTAATAAATAATATAATGAAAACTATGTCATACATATTTAAGTTAGATTGTTATAATTTATTCTTAAATGTATATTTCGTTGTACTAACTGTGTTAAATATGTATGAGTTTTAAAAGTTAAAAACATTGGAAAATAGTAAATTATTTTGTAAATATTACAATGAACATGTTTATATAATATAAATATTATAAATTTATAATCTATGTAGTATATTAAATTTAACCATCTCATATAAATGTAAGGGGTTATGCCTGAGTTAAAATTTAAAAAAATTAAAAATTTTTTTATTTGATTTTTTAAAGGCAAATTTACTGCAGAATGAGCTGCCTTAGTCCTTTTTGCCCGAAAGAATTCCGTTACAAAGTTATAGGCAAAATACCAAAAAAATACAATTTTTCAAAATTGCGTATTATTCATATTTTGTTTTATAGCGCTTTTGATTATTCAAAAAAATTGCGTTTTTTTAGAAAATGTAACATTCAATGTGTTCACAAATTCCTTTTGAAAACGCAATTTTATTTAAAAAAAAGCACAAATTATTTACGAAATCATTATGTACTTTAATAGCTAATCTTTATGAAATCGTAGATTTTTTTTATTTTGAATGTTCAAAATAAAATAAATTTAGAATTTAAATTTAGTCTTGTAATTTTTAATCAAACTTATAAAGGGGTAAACAAACATACATGCAAATTTAAATTACCGCCTAAAAACATGGCACCTTACAGCATATGGAACAGGAAATCACTGTTTTACCGACCTAGTCGAGTTTGCATTCAGACATCAGCTGTTTCGTCTGCTGTCTGTAGTTTAGTGCAAGCTGGATGTTGTGCTGTTGTGATAACTTCTGAGTCTCACTAGTGTTCAACTTTAGATAAGTGTTTTGTACTATAAACAACATATTATTTGTGAAGAATCTGTTCTTTGTGAGTGTATTCATTGTTTCAGGTATATGGGCTATAAATATCATGTGCACGAAAAGATGCCTGTGTGTTAGATGGTCTCAAAGTCTACAGTAATTACTAATGATCCTAGAAAGTAATGGGTAAGCAATGACAAAATTTATATTCATCTAAAACATGCTGACTGTGAATGCGTATTAAAAACTTACATTTCAATTTCAGCTTTCGATACTAATATATCTACATGTACAGCACCCGGGTTTTCATACATGGCTTAATATATAGGTATCTTATGCCAAAATATAAGAAAAATATGCCAAGTAGTTCATGTAAGTACTACCAGTTAAATATACATAAGTGTTTCGATAAACTTTAAATGCTTTTTTCTCAGTCTTGACATTTTTATGATTTTAGGTCCTTTACTGCAGGATATCTCAACATCCAGATGATGAATTGACACCAGACAGGATGGAAAATCTTCTGAATACGTTTCTTCACTGCTTGAACGGAGCAGCATTGACTAATACAAGGTAAAAGTCAATGTTGCGTATGTGAATATATGTAATATTCACTATAATTACTGATATAATCATCTTATGAGTTACTAAATATTTAAAATTTATTTTTTATAGAAAAGTTTTCCGCTCAAGCAGTGAAGATACATATTCAGAAGATTTTACATCCTGTCTGGTGTCAATTCATCATCTGGATGCTGAGATATCCTGCGGCAAAGGGAAAAAAGTGCTGAAAATTACTGATTCATACATGTAATTGTTTACAATGTAAGTATAGATATATAATTTTTTAAAAATAGTTAGTGTTAATATATTTAATACCCACATTTTAAGTAGGAGAAAGATTTTTTTTATACTATTAATAAATAATTTTTTTCAGCCTATTACTTATTAATGTCTTTTTTACAGGTTTAACTCAAGCATAACCCCTTAAATTAGTCTATTGTATTTTATTCGTAAATATATAATACGTTATAAAGACCATATAAAACTTGTATGAGTGTATCGAATTTTATGACTTGAATTGATTTTTGTATAAATTTACTTTATTTATGAGAAAATAAAAATATTTTTATATAATTATACTTGCATTTTTGTTTTTGCATAAAATTCTGAAAAAAAAACAAAATAACGTCTTATTAAATAATTATATATATGGGTGGTTCTCTGACAAATCGAGCGGTCGATTTTTTGACCCCATTGAAAAAATTTTTTAAAATGTTCCTAAGAGACATATGAGTATCCCTGAATTTTTTCAGATTTTTTGCATCAAGTATCTTCGAGTTACAGAGGGTCAAAGTTGATGAAATCATGTTTTTTTGCTTTTTCTGGCTACTTTCATTAATTTGTAGATCCTCAGGGAAGCATTTTTCACTATAGAGATATATAACATTTTTTTCTACAAATTTTCTAAACTATTCAAAAAAAATATTTTTGATGTCGTATATATATGTTTTAAGAAAGTTATAAGTCATTTAAGTCTTAAAATCAAGTTTTAGAAAAGTTCGATCATCCGGATCATAATCAAAAAATTCATGAAGATACCTTATTTCAATTCAAAAAAGTCTGCGAAAGACCCAGAATGTCAGAGGCCTTGGTTTCTCTGTAAAAAACCATTATATCCGTTCATATATGAAAAAAATTTAGTTTTATTGCTATATCGAAGCATTTCACTAACCTTGTCATTTTTTTAATGATTGAAATTATTATAAAAAAATTTACGTAATTGATAAAATTGGTTAAATTCTTCGATATAGCAAAAAAACTAAATTTTTTTCATATATCAACGGATATAATGATTTTTTACAGAGAAACCAAGGCCTCTGACATTCTGGGTCTTTCGCAGACTTTTTTGTATTTAAATAAGGTATCTTCATGAATTTTTTGGTTATGATCCGGAGGATCGAACTTTCCTAAAACTTGATTTTAAAGCTTAAATGACTTTTTTAAAACATTTATATACGACATCAAAACTATTTTTTTTGAATAGTTTAGAAAATTTGCAGAATAAAATGTTATATATCTCTATAGTGAGAAATGCTTCCCTGAGGCTCTATAAATTAATGAAAGTAGCCAGAAAAAGCAAAAAAACATGATTTCATCAACTTTGACCCTCTGTAACTCGAAGATATTTGATGCAAAAAATCTGAAAAAATTCAGGGATACTCATGTGTCTCTTAGGAACATTTTAAAAATTTTTTTCGATAGGGTCAAAAAATCGACCGCTCGATTTGTCAGAGAACCACCCATATATATATATATATTGTAACGCTAGATTTTTCTGACGTTCTTTAGCGTGTACTTACCGGCCTCGCTCCCTGAATCTCCCGCAGATTCCCGGTAGGCGCCAGACGCTCCGCGCGAGCGTCAGAGTCTCGCGACTCTTTTACACAAGATCCGAGGACGCGAGGCGGGTTTGCCGACTAACTCAGCCCCCTATACGTTGGGAATATGGAGAGAGGGTGTTTCGGGCAGTGATCAACTCGCGGATTTGGCAAAATTTATGCTTTATTCACATACCGCAATTAAAACAATCAGATTTCTTCGCATCGCACACAATTCTATTCGAGACAAACAGATAACACTTAATAGTCAAACAAATCGCGTAAGGTAGCCAAAGACAGCCGGTGCATTAAGATAAGACCGTATCGCATTGATTTCCCGTTGCAATACCGAAAGCGTATAATAGATAGCCCAAACCGCAAGATAACCTTACTCTCGCGCGTCTCAAGGTAATACACTCACTCGCAAGGTCCCACAGACCAACATTCATACGTAAAACTAAGGATCGCGCTCGTCACACGTAGCCGAGACGCGGTCCACCTAATCTACGTCGGAGTCTCTGGCACGACAGCGTCCGACGGCTTACGACGTTCAGAGCCCTCCTATCCACAACACGATTTTCCCTGACAAAACAAACCACTGACCTTACCCTCGATGAAGGCAGGCAACCAGGAAACCCCACGTCCTCCAAAGATATCCAAAGATAACACTAGTTAGAATAAACTCGAAATCCCTCAGGAAAGCGCAGATGAAAGTTGAGTCCAGTCTGGAGCAGCTAGGGCAGGAGAGTGCCGGCTCGCTCGCTCGGCGCTCGCCTCGACGCTCTCCCGCTCCTGTGCCGTCGAGCCACGCGCCTTCTCATTGGCTGCGCGTCGCGGGCCGACGGCCCCGCGATTGCGCGCCGCGACTCGCTAAGACTGCTCGCTTCGACGCACGCCGCGCATGCGTACACGTAATTTCGCAGGCTCCTTCGTTGAGCCAGATAGGCAACAGACAGCCAGCCTAGAGTATACGACATTACCATATCGCCGCTAATTAATTATTAAAACTATATTAACGCCGTTATAGAACGCCGCGAAACCCTCAACTAACTCCCAGAATAATTCTTGTCAGGCCTTGAACTTGAATTATTCCTGTTAGATGAGAACGCGTTCACGCTGTAGTTTTTGTCCCAAAACACCAGCACGAGTGAGCTGTCATCGCGCGGGTCTAGTGCACCTGACCTCACGTAGACAGACCTCGCCCAGCCTAGCACCTGCGAACTCTCGCCTTACGGTCGGACTAGGCCGTCACAGGCATCCTATTCTCGACTGGACTGCTTGTTGTTCCGCCGGCTTTGATCAGCTTCTCTCCTCGGAGCCTTACTCCTCCTCGTCATCTCCGGGGCTCGAAACTCATCGCCGTATTCTTCGCAGCTCGTTGCTACTTCTCCGTCTCTCGCGTAAATCAAAAGAAAAACACCAATTAACACATGCTCTCATCATCATTCACTCTACCTTGAGACGCTCTGCCCCGCCGCTCCGAACCTCTTGTGACATGGCAAATTTGCCACGTTACTATATATATATATATATATATATATATATATATATATATATATATAACTGTTATATAAAACTAAATTCTTTTTTATGTTAAAACTGACTTACGTAAAACTGATTATTATTTGTATAAAATAATATGTTTTACTTAATACTTACGTTAAAATATATGTATTTTTTACATACATTACTAATGTGTTTAGTTTTTATTAGTATCCAAAATGTGTGTGTGTGTGTGTGTGTGTATGTGTGTGTATATATATATGTATATGTTATATTTAAAAATATATATATATAATACTTATTAATATTAATTAAATAATATGATGTACCTGAATTAAAAATATTTCAGATCCAAGAATTAGATCTTCCAAGTCCATTTCAGGACTATTGACTGTTTTTAAATTATTTAATGTATTTATTTTTAAAAGATAAGAGTTTCCTGAAAATTGTAAATAACAAATTTTATGTACCATTATCTTGTAGATCTCCAATTAATTCTATTTTCATTTCTCTTTCAATATCTAAAACTTCTTCGTTTTGTTTAAACAAAAGAACTTCTAACTTATATTTGCCAATAGTAATGGCTCCAAAATATTCATTAATATTATTTTCATTTTTTTGAACAAAAACATTTCTCAAAAATCCTTGAATTTCTAAAAATTGGAAAACATAATATTAAATGTATGCTAATGGTAAATTATTCAAAATTTAATACTATTACTAATAAATTCTGTTTTGTTAGGAACTTCTGTTGTATTTATTTTTTGTGGTTTTTGATTAAGAAGTATTGAATCTTCTAACGCTGTAATCGTTGAATAATGTGATAGATTTAACATGTAGTTCACATTACTTGTAGAATATGTCTTTGTTGCAACAACAGCAACAGTTTCTAATAAAATTTTCTAAAAACAGTAAGCAATAATATAAATAAAGTATAAAATTTAAAACATTACTTAAATTAACTGCAACATTGGAGTAAAGTGAGATATTTGTTCATTAAAAATATTACATTGAATTCTGATTCCACTGTTGTTATTTAAAATAAAATTTTTTACTTTAAATTCAGAACTTCTTTGTTTATTAGTAAAAGTTGCTTCATTTGTAATTTCTTCAACATATCCGATTAAAGATCTAGTAAGTAATTAAAAATTAAATTTATGAAAAATAATATATTAAAGATAATTTAACATGAGCATTTTTGTTTTCAAAAATCTTGACTGGAATATTGTATAATTTTTTATTTTTTTGGAGATATTCCTAATTTTTCATCTAACGCTCTTTTTGCCATTTTTTAAGGTACCTGCGTAAATTAAATTTTTTTTTTTAATTAAGAAGAATGGGTTATTATTATTTATTCAAAATAAAATTTAAATAAAAATTTATGTTATTGTATTTATAAAATAAAAAAATAATATATTACATTATTGTGAATTTCGTTTGTGTCGTTGTAAATTATCATTTCTATAAAATGATTTTCTACAATAATACAAGTTTTTAGTTTATGAGAATGTAATAAAGTATGTCTATTAAGGTCCTTATTCCTTTAAATTTTTTTACATAGATTACATGTACATGTAGGTGTTGTATCATGCAATTCAATCATACGTCTTTTTAAATTAGATCTTTCATAAAATATTATCCCCCAGTTTTTACAAAGAATATTTTCAATATAATGATATTTTTTGTTATGAAGTTTTAAAAATTGTTGGTCTATAAACTTTATTTTGCATATGGAAGAAACCACTTCAAGGTTAATATTTTTTGTATTAATAGAACTGAAAATAATAATTCATTATGTTATAAAATTATTAAATATAATGATTGTTGGAGTGGTGGAAAATTAGTGAGGTTATTTATTAATAGTAAGTAACTATATTGTAATGTGTGATGTGTCGTCGGACACGACTGTCTCCTTCCGAGACTTACAAGCGAGAGAGAGAATGAGCGCGAGTACAGTACATGCGAGCGCTCTTCTCTATAGTGTATATCTATATATGTGTGTTTACATACTCGCGTATTCGCGTTTTCGGAGTCGCGCTTGTCTCGATGTACAAAATCATATATATACAAGAGATGGCGCGACCAGTATTAATTCGTAGAACAACAAGCAAAGAGTATAATATTTATACAATATTCAACACGCCTCCTTAAATTTATATACTTTGCTTTTACATTCAGTCTTGTCGCTTTTGCAATTTTCAAATATATTTAATGCTTTTCTGTGTTTTGTGAACTTTTCTCTATTCAAACTTTTTGTTAATATATTAGCTAGATTTAACTCTGAATTTATTTTTATAATATCGATTATTCCATTTTCATAATATTCATTAATGTAGTAATATTGTACTTCGATGTGCTTTGAATTTTTTGTATAATTTCCAAACTTTGCAATCGCTATTGCACCCGAATTGTCTTCGTATATGTTTATTCTTTCATTGAATTTTTCTTTAAACATTTCACTTAGCAGATTTCTTACAAATATTACTTCGGTTACTGCATCTGACATAGCCGTATATTCTGCAAAGGTTGAACATTTCGTTACATTCTTTCGTTTATTTGTTTTCCAATAAATCAGATTTCCATAATATCTTATAATATATCCAGTTGTGGATTTTCTATCTATATTGTCTCCGGCAAAATCTGAGTCTACCATGCAATCTAGTATATCACATTTTAAATTATTAAAATACGTTAATTTTAGATCTTTAGTATTCACTAGATATTTTAATACTCTCATAGCATATTTGAAATGAGTTTCATTATAACAACTTTGGAATCTACTCAAGTAGTTTACACTATATGAGATATCTGGTCTCGTACCAGTACTTATATAAAGTAATTCTCCTATTAAGTTTCTATACTTTATTGACTCATTTTGTTCAGTTGCTTTTTCTAATTTTAGACTCGTCTCCATAGGAAAGTTATACAATTTTGCATTTTCTAGTTTATACTTTGCAGCCAAAGATTCAATGTATTTTGTTTGGCTTAGTGTCATTTTGCCTTCATTCTTATTATAATCAATGTTTATTTCTATGTATTGGTTGACTTTTCCTAAATCATTCATTTCAAAATTTTCCATTAATTTTGATTTTATTTCATTTATTTTATTTTCATTTTTACAGCAGATTAATAAATCATCTAAGAAAACTAGTATATATATTGAATCTCTGCTTGAATTATTTACATATAAACAATAATCATGTTTGCTTCTTACGAAATTTAATTTTTCCATGTACTTATGAAAACAATTATACCAAGCTCTTGGGCTTTCTCGTAAACCATATAATGCTTTTTGCAATTTACAGACTTTGTTATTTCCTACTTCATAGCCTTCTGGTTGATTTACATAAACCTCTGATATTACTTCACCGTTCAGAAAAGCTGTTTCTACATCTATTTGATCAATAAACAAATCATTTTTACAACAATATGATAATAATATTTTAAGTATTTGCATTTTTCCTACGGGTGAGTAAACGTTTTCTATATGTTCTCGTTGTTGAAAGCCGCGAACTACCAATCTGGCTTTATAGATATTATCGTTTTTTCGTTTAAATACCCATTTGACATCAATGATTTTTTTATTTAATGGCTTATCTACTAATTTCCAAGTTTTATTTTTCTTTAAACTTTCGATTTCTGAATTAATTGCTATTTTCCACTGTTTTGATTCGCTCGAATTTATCGCCTCCTCGAATTTATGAGGTACATTTGCATCAATGTTATCAATATAAATAAAATGCGCTATAGGATCACCGTATCTATTTACAGGACTTTTCTTTCTTTTTGATCTTCTCGGTTCTTTCAAATTAATTTCGTTTTCATTTTCACTATTTATATAATTTTCATTGATTTCTGTAATTAAATAATCTCTACTTTTCTCGAGAGAAGAAGTAGGGATAAATAAATTTTCGTTTGTGTCGCTGTCAACACTATCATATTCTTCTGAATTGCTTTCAGAATTTTCCGATTCACAACTTTCATGCTTTTCATCTGATTCATTAAGACAAATTATTTTTGTGTCTTCTTCGACAACCTGTACATGTCTCGTGTTAATAACTTTGTTATTTACTAAAACTCTGTAACCGTTTTCTGTATAACCTACTAATATTCCTACTCTTGCCTTGTCATCCCATTTACTTTGTCTTTTGACCTCTGGGATTCGGACAAAAACTTTACTGCCATAAATTTTCAAATGATTAACGTTTGGGTTTGTGCCAAAGAATATTTCGTAAGGAGTTTTATTTTCTACAGTATTTGCTATAGTGCGGTTTTTCAAGTAAGCTACCGTTTTAATAATTTCAGGCCAATATCGCCTATTTATATTTGCTTCTCTTTGTAAGCATCTGCCTATGTCCATTGCTAATTTATTGTATCTTTCCGCTACACCATTCAATTCATGCGTGTACGGTGGACATGGTAATAATTCTATTCCCTTATACTTAATAAAATTGTAAATCTCCTTTTTCAAATATTCTTTGCCATTATCGCACTGTATTTTCTTAACCCTTTTGTTAAACTTATTTTCAACTAAATTTACAAATTCTCTAAAACAACTTGCAGTTTCAGACTTATGTTTAATACAAAATATTCGCGTGCATTTACTGTAATCATCGACAAAAGTTAAGAAATATTTTTCTCCGCCATAACCAGTCGTTTGATGCGGTCCATTTAAATCAGTATGAATTAATTCTAAAATTTCAGAAGTTTTTGTTCGATTATTTTGAAATGGTACATTTGCCATTTTACTTTGAATGCAATTTGCACATTTCATATCAGCGTTTTCAATTTTATCTGGCAATCCCTCAACTAATTTTTCTTTAACTAATTTATTTAAGTATTGAAAATTAACATGACCTAATGCTCTGTGCCATTTTTCTTTCGCGGTTATTTTCACTGCATTTATACATTTTTCTTTCTGTTCATTCACTAGAAAAACTTTTATATAATATAAATTATTTACTTTATTTGCAGCTACAATTAGTTCTCTATTATTGTTATAAATTTTCGCGCTATCATTTCTAGCTACTATCGTGTTACTTGCAGTTATTTTTGAAAAACTTAATATGTTCTGCTTTATGTCTTTTGCAAAATAAACATTTTTTAGATTTACATATTTTTTACTATAATAATTTTCAAAATAAATTTGTATATTAGTTTTTTGAACTTTGTCGATCTCTCCGAGGTAAACTTTGTAGGAAAAAGGTGAAAAAAACTTACACCATTTTTTCCTTTTTCAACGTTTCGGTGAACATTGTCACCCTCTTCAGGAAACTGTTAATTTTATTGATAAATAAAAATAAACTAATGAACACAAAATATAAATCAATAAGCAAATGGACAAATCATTCTTACATGTAAAAGGCGCACAACAATGAGCCTATCGAATGTTCTCTTCCCCAGCTCGTCGTGGCGGGGGAAGGAGGAGCAGGAAGCGACAATACGATGTTTTGATTCCGGCTTCCTCACCTACTGTTTCGATAATGAGAATACAATAGGATTAGCCGGCGCTTTTATATCGGCGAGGAGTCTCGCAAATTTTCGAGCAGTGTGTTTACAATGACGTCACACTTGTCGCTCTCTCGCATATGTATACATCGAACATCTATACTCCGTTTTTGCGGTTCCTTTTCAAACGGTATATCAATCGTGTGTACACGTTATTAAGTTTCTGTGTGTCTTCCATTTTATTAATGCCATTTTCCTGCATTTGTATGTGTAATATTTCAGAAACCAACCTTTTATTTAAATTGCATTATTTGTCTTTAATAATTACTTTCTGAAAATTAAAATTATGTTTGAATTTATCAATGTGGTCATGAATAACATTACTTTTCGACTTCTGATGTTCCTCAATACGTGTACACACACTCCTCTTAGTTTGTCCCACATATGTGGCCGTACAATCATTGCAATGCAACTTATACGCAACATTTTTTTCTAACTGTTTCTATTTTTTATCTTTTCCTTTGATTATAATACTACACATACGGTTGTGTATTTTCGGAACAGTTGTAATGTAATTTTGTTTCAGAGAATGTTGCATTTGCTCGTAAAACCCTTTAATGTAGGGTATCGCAACGATGTTTTTGAAGTTTTTGCCACTATTGCAACGTTGATTTTGTACATTTGATCTTATTTTGTCAATCCGTTTTTGTATGTATCTATTCGTAAAGTCAACAGGATAATTGTTTTCAGCTAATAATTTTTTAACAATACTTATGTTTTTCTTGTGAAAACATGCGTCTGACAAATTAATAGCTTTGTCAATGAGATTATACACCATGTCAATTTTTTGTGATTCTGGATGTTGTGAATCATAATTTAAAACTCTGCCAGAAAAAGTAGGTTTGGTGTACCAATCAGTCATTATTTTTCCCGTATTCCTTACCAATTGAACGTCTAAGAAACTTATGGAGTTATTCTTTTCAATTTCAAATGTAAACTGTAGGCGGCTATTGTATGAATTGAATGTGTTAATTGTTTCATTGATTTTCGTTTTCGGGATGCATGTAATAATGTCATCCACGTAACGGTAAAAAAATATCGGTTTAAACGAAAGTTTTGAAATGCAATCCGTCTCAAGATCATCCATGACTAAGTGAGCAAATAAACCCGAAATCGGAGAGCCCATCGGAGTGCCAAAAAGTTGCTTATAAAATTTATTATTAAATTAAAAAAACGTATTCTCCATAAGTAACTCGCATGCTGCTAAAAGTTCATCCAGCGGAATGTCTGAACCTCTAGAAATTCGTGTATATCTTTTTTCGATACTGTTTTTAACCAACACTTTGTCAATATTAGTGTATAGAGATTTTACATCTAAGCTTACAATACAATAGTCCGCTGGAACATTTACATGTTTGATTTTTTCTATCAGGTCATAACTATTTTTTACATAAGATTTTGGCTTGTCCAAATTATTTAGTAAAATAAGATCAAATGTACAAAATCAACGTTGCAATAGTGGCAAAAACTTCAAAAACATCGTTGCGATACCCTACATTAAAGGGTTTTACGAGCAAATGCAACATTCTCTGAAATAAAATTACATTACAACTGTTCCGAAAATACACAACCGTATGTGTAGTATTATAATCAAAGGAAAAGATAAAAAAGAGAAACAGTTAGAAAAAAATGTTGCGTATAAGTTGCATTGCAATGATTGTACGGCCACATATGTGGGACAAACTAAGAGGAGTGTGTGTACACGTATTGAGGAACATAAGAAGACGAAAAGTAATGTTATTAATGACCACATTGATAAATTCAAACATAATTTTAATTTTCAGAAAGTAAATATTAAAGACAAAGAATGCAATTTAAATAAAAGGTTGGTTTCTGAAATGTTACACATACAAATGCAGGAAAATGGCATTAATAAAATGGAAGTCACACAGAAACTTAATAACGTGTACACACAATTGATATACCGTTTGAAAAGGAACCGCAAAAACGGAGTATAGATGTTCGATGTATACATATGCGAGAGAGCGACAAGTGTGACGTCATTGTAAACACACTGCTCGAAAATTTGCGAGACTCCTCGCCGATATAAAAGCGCCGGCTAATCCTATTGTATTCTCATTATCGAAACAGTAGGTGAGGAAGCCGGAATCAAAACATCGTATTGTCGCTTCCCGCTCCTCCTTCCCCCGCCACGACGGGCTGGGGAAGAGAACATTCGATAGACTCATTGTTGTGCGCCTTTTACATGTAAGAATGATTTGTCCATTTGCTTATTGATTTATATTTTGTGTTCATTAATTTATTTATCAATAAAATTAACAGTTTCCTGAAGAGGGTGACAATGTTCACCGAAACGTTGAAAAAGGAAAAAATGCTGTAAGTTTTTTTCACGTTTTTCCTACAAAGTTTACCTCGGAGAGATCGACAAAGTTCAAAAAACTAATTACTAAAACACCGAGGGATAAAGCCATTTGAATACAGTGTATTACACTTATTCACATATACATAAATTTGTATATTTCCTACTTTTGTAGCTTTGAGCGTTTTACCGTTAGATAATTTGACATCTATCGGTTTTTTCAAAATAACAAAATTTTCAAAATAATTATCATCGCGTACAATGTGATCGGTACAACCGCTGTCTAATAACCAAAAGATTTTCTTTCGATTTTCGCTACCGTTACAATCACTTTCTAAATTTACCTTATTTGTCTCTGGTGTATATACTTGCCTTGACCATGACTCGCTCGCGTAATCTTCGTGTCGCTCTTTCGTGCTGTGCGATGAATGTTGTCCTCTGCCTCGACCTCTGCCTCTGAAGCCTCTGTAGCTGCCTCTGTGACTACTTCTTCCTCGCTGATTTCGACTTGGTTGAGTGCTGCTGCTTTGACCTTGCTGTTGTCCTGTCCAACAGTCTTTTTGCGCGTGGCCATATTTTCCGCAATTATAGCAATTTCCCTTTATTTTCGTGTTGAAACTCCTTACATTACTTTTGCTATCACTTTTGTTATTGTCTATGTTATGTAAATTTTTTTCTTTTATTTTCGATTTAACATAATCGACCGTATGTTGTTCTTTGGGTATCACATCAAGAAAATCACCAATATAACTGTAGGTTGATGGTAGTGCTCGAAGTAAATATTTTATCTTTTCTGCTTCTGTTATCTTGCCGCCAGCACTTTTAAAATCATTTACGGCTTTTTCGAAGTCTACGAAAAATTCTTCGATTTCACTATAACTTTTAAGTTTGATTTCTTCTATTTTATTTCTTCGCAACATTTGTAAGGCTGTTGACTGTGTTATATACATTTTGTTAAACCTTTTTATCATCTCACACGCAGTTATGCATTCACTTACATATTCAAGCTGCTTATCTGAGATAGCACTTGTTATAATTGCACGTGCTTTGAGATCGTTTTTCTTCCAATCAGCTTCTGTGTCTGAAGCAATTCTTTCTCTTTTTATTTGCTCTTAACATTCTTTATATTCAAGCAAGATCATTATTCTTGTTTTCCAACTGGTATAATTTATACCGTCAAAAATTGGTATAATTATATCTTCAACTTTTGCTTGAGCCATTTCGTATTCACTTATTTTTGTGTAAATTTCGTTTCTCAAAACACAAACTTCTTTGGTTATTTTTATAACTTTTTTCAAAATCGTCTTTCTAATTTTTTCACTTAGTGTTTCCTTATTTTCTTTGATCATTAATTATTTGTGCAAATTCATAAAATTTTCCATGTGCTCTATCACATCACTTAAACACGTTTTATGTGTGCCGACCGTAATCTCTTCGCATCACACTTTTTTCTTCAATTTTTCACAGAAATGTTTTTATCAGTCTCTTCTAGACTACTTTTATTTGTTGTTTTCACTTATATTTCTTTTTGAACTCTTCTCAGTTCAATTATTTTTCACTGGAACACTTTTGTATTTTCCACGTGGCTCTCACACCTCACTAGCACATTTTAATATGTCTTACTGCACTTTTTTAAAAAAAAAGTCACAATACGGCATAAAATTTTCTAACCACGCTCTGCTACCATGTTGGAGTGGTGGAAAATTAGTGAAGTTATTTATTAATAATAAATAACTTTATTGTAATGTGTGATGTGTCGTCGGACACGACTGTCTCCTTCCGAGACTTAGAAGCGAGAGAAAGAGAATGAGCGCGAGTACAGTACATGCGAGCGCTCTTCTCTATAGTGTATATCTATATATGTGTGTTTACATACTCGCGTATTCGCGTTTTCGGAGTCGCGCTTGTCTCGATGTACAAAATCATATATATACAAGAGATGGCGCGACCAGTATTAATTCGTAGAACAACAAGCAAAGAGTATAATATTTATACAACATTCAACAGTCGTATTAACAAACATATAATATTAAATATATGTACTTTTTCATTTGTAGATAGCCAAGTATCTGTAAATTAAATATAAGTAATTAATTTGCAATAAGAAAAATATTTAAAAGTTTGTAAATTTTTTATGTAATCTGTATAATTAATATTAAAATTTTAATAAATTAAAATGAAAGTGCAGTCAAGAATATAATATTTCACTTTTTTTGTTTTTTTTTTAAATTACAAATTATTTAGACGATGATTAATATAAAGAATATATTGAATATTATTATTATTAATATAGCTATAGAAAAATGTTATAAATAGTTGTACCACGTAATAATAAGTAAGTGTGTGTGTATTTTACAAATTGAAGTTGAAGATTAAAAACTTTAATGGTATGCCTGACAATAATTATGTAAATTGTATCTGAAGTATGTACATACTACATATTATATACTTACAAATCTCATTTAAAAATTTTTATTATTATTTTTACTTTTATGTATTATATATATTTACTATACATATTATAATTAATTAAGATGAATTTAAAATTATAATAATTATAATATACCTATTATTTACATCTTTAACTTATGACACTTTTATTTATGGCACTATTCTACTTATGATACTATTATGTTATATACTTTTTTTATAATAACTTGTAACACTTTACCTATAGTTTTTATTAATTACTTATGTTAATGATTTATATGTTGTACGGATCATTTTTATTCATCACGTCAACGTTTACTCAAAATTTTTCACTTTTACTTACAATTTTTACATGATTATTGGCAGGTATATGGAATGGATTCTGATGGTGAAACCCGTTTTATACGGAATTTTTTTAAAAGATATAAACCAAAAACTAAATAAATGTTAATAGTTAATTTTTGAAAAATCATAATTTATTCGACTCTTTTTATTACCGTTAATTAAGACTGTTCATCACTTTACACACACGATTTTTACAGCAAATTTTCTGTAAAATACGATGAGAAAGTCCATTTTTCAAAAAAATTTTCGTAAAATTCTTATTTTTGATGTATCAATTCACTCACGTGTACAAATAATAAAAATAAGATTGATTACATTTTTTTATTCTTAATATTTATATATGTTGTATAAATCATTTTACTGCAAAAAAATTTGCAAAAAACAGCTTTGATACATTTTCAATTTATCCACTTACTGACTGAGCTGTATGAGAACTCAAGTAAATGATAATTCATCTAAAATTCTATTTTGTCTAGCTCACACCTAGAGAATTATTTTTTTCAAAATAGACATTAAACACTGTAAATTTTCAAATTCGCTATGTACTTTTTAGTTGTACATTTTTTTAACGCGAATTTATTTTACAACTAATAAGTTTTGTTATAACTATTTATTAGTTTTATAAAAAAGCAAGTATTTGTAATTAAAAATTCTACTTAAAACCGTATAAGTGAATTTATTTTGAAAACTCAAAAGACAATTCAAAATGAGTTCAGACGGTAGGTGCCACAAGAGCATGAGTGCCTGGATCATCTACTCATGGAAAATACACATTTGGAAGAACGAAGAAGAGAGAAAAGTTTTTTCATGGTAAGAGAAAACCAGTCAGCGCCAACACCTACAAATCATCAGCAACCACCATAAAGATCATCGAGCAGCAATTGAACTTCAAGCAACTGTCAGCAACCAC
The DNA here is from genome assembly GCA_018906965.1 of Philotrypesis tridentata. Lineage (NCBI taxonomy): Eukaryota > Metazoa > Arthropoda > Insecta > Hymenoptera > Pteromalidae > Philotrypesis > Philotrypesis tridentata. Next base: position 179,985 of record JACCIB010000256.1, read on the forward strand.
ATACAAGTACAACGGCTAACATTTTAATACGTATGCATTGAAAAAGCTTTTTGTACTGTCAAACTATATGAAGAGGATTTCACCTTTCAGAAGAAAGAATGCCGGATATGTGTAGAAGAGGATAGCAATAAGACTAAGAAACTTCGTGAACAGCTTAGCAGGAAAAAATTTATCGGATGGTGTAATCATTGTTGAAAAAAAACCATCTAACTGCTCTGAGAGTTGATCGATAGAGAAATTGTTATAGTATTACTATTCAAGACCATAATGATTCAATTCAAAAAATGTCGAATACCATTTGGACATCATTTTTTCACAAAAAGTCAAATGATCCAAAATCCAGACCCCATCTTTGCTCAGCAGGAACAACAAGTTGATGCAAATGGTTGTTGGTAGATAGTCAAAGACAATAAGAAGCTGAAGAATTTTCATCACAGAGAGTTTGGCAGATCCTGGCTTGCATGATGTGCTGGAGGCTATACATATAAAACATTACAACAAATCCATTTGGAAGCATCCGTTTAACAGGAGAGCAGCAGAATCAATATTACAAGCACGCAAAGTTCGCTGTAAGAGAAATCATTCAGATTATGATTTTTACAGAGCTGGTGCACAGTAAAAACTTAACCCTACATTTTATTTGAGTACACTACACATATACACTTTACCCTACATAATCACACTTCCTATCACACAATAATAGACAAAAGTTGCTGAAACACTGAAACACATAAAATCATCACATAATTTTTTTAAAATTTTGTTATTAACATGCGGATAAGATGAGACCATGTGTACCTTATAATGATCTCATTCTCTATACTGCAGATTCTAAACACAACAACATCCAGACAGCTGATGATCAGTAGAGTTGTCTGCTTTTAAGGGGTTATGCCTGAGTTAAAATTCAAAAAAATCAAATTTTTTTTATTTGATTTTTTTACGTCAAATTTATTGTAGAATATATTGCAGAAACCCTTTTTGCCCGAAAAAAATTATTTACAAAGTTATAGGCAAAATACTAAAATCCAACAATTTATTAAAATTGCGTATTATTCATATTTTGTTTTATAACGCTTTTGATTATTCAAAACAATTGTGTTTTTATAGAAAATTTAATATAAATTGTGTTTATAAACTCCTTTTGAAATATGCAATTTTATTAAAAAAAAAAACAAATTATTTATTGATATTACATACAGTACAATATAGCTAATTTTTTTATATCATGGATTTTTTTATTTTCGATGTTTAAAATAAAATAAATTTAGAATTTAAATTTTGTCTTGTAATACCTTAATCAAATTTATAAAGCAGTAAAAAAACATATGTACAAATTTAAATTACCGCCTGAAAACATGGCACCTTGCACATACAGCATATGAAAAAGTAAGTCACTGTTTTACCGACCCACACGAATTTTCTATCAGACAGCTTTTTCGTCTGCTGTCTGTAGTTTAGTGCAAGATGAATGTTATGCTGTAGTGATTACTTCTGAGTCTCACAAGTGTTTAAATTTAGATAAGTATTTTGGACTATAAACAATATATTATTTTTTAAGAACCTGATCTTTGTGAGTGTGTTCTTTATTTTTAGATATACGGGCTAAATTTCATGTGTACAAGAAGATGCCTGTGTGTTAGATGTGCTCAAAGTGTACTGCAGTTGTTAACCAACCTGTTAAATAATGGGTAAGCAGTGGCAATATTTATATTTACGTATAATATATTTACTGTGAATATGTATCGCTAACTTATATTTCAATTTCAGCTTTTCATACTCGTATATCAAAATGTGCAGGACCCGGGTCCCAATATATCCCATAATATATGGGTATTTTATGCCCAAACATAAAAAAAATATGCCAAACAGTTCATGTAAGTACTATCCGATAAACATATATCAATTTCTTATATAAACTTTAAATGCTGTTTTCTCAAGTTTTGAATTTTTATGATTTTAGGTCAGTTGCCGCAGGATTTCTCAGGAACCATAAGTCCAATCAATCTGAAATTTTTTAAACAGCTCCAGAAAACCCTTCTGCACTGCTTAAGCGGAGCCTAATTGGCAAAGATAAGTTTAAAGTGAATGTTATGTATGTAAACATACGTAACATTCACTATAATTACTTATATTATAACTTATATGTTACTAATTATTAAAAATTTGTATTTTTCAGAAAAGCCTTCCGCTTAAGCTGAGGAGAGGCATATTTAGAAGAAATTCCATCCAGTTTGGTTTGGATTCATCACCCGGATGATGAGAAATCATGCGGCAAAGGAGAAAAAGTAATCAAATTTAATGCTTCACACATGGGATTGTTTAAACAGAAGTATAGATATATCATGCATTAAAAATATTCAAAATTACAATGAATATGTATGCATGAACTACAAAAAAGATTTTTTATGATACTACTTATATATAATTTTTTTTGCCTATTAACTGATGATTTATTTTTTTCAGGTTTAACTCAGGCATAACCCCTTAAGTACTTATGACCTACTTTTCATTGAGAATCTCATCTGGACTGTCAACAAGTTTCTTTGTAACATTTAAATTGGAGCTTGTAATGTATTTATTTGAAGTAAAAGAACTTCTGGAGAGTACTTTATGTAATTAAAATTATTTATGTAATATTCAATAAATTTACTTTATTATTTATGTGTATTTACCTCAAGGGTGGTGTGGAAATAATGGAACTTAGATCTTCTTAAACTATCTATTTACTTCATTAATGGTGTGTTAATAATAAAACTTTCATCTTTTTGTAATAAATAAACAACACTAATGGGAATAAACATGTCTACATATATGAAGTGTATAGAGGCCGCTGAGAGGGGGACTGAGGGGGAGCTGAGGGGGGTTGAGGGGTGCTGAGGGGGAGCCAGATGAGGGGGTTACGAGGGGGAGCGAGGGGGAGCAAAACGCATAATAATAACCTTGTTTTTGAAGCATTTCTTGGTTCTTTTGAGGGAGAGCTGAGGGGGTTAATGAGGAGGAGCAAGGGGGCGCCAAATTCCAGCGCGGCTCAAAACAACTATATAATATAGTAAGATATATACACGCTTATATCTAGAATTATGAACATTAGCTACTAACTAATTCTCAACGGGAAAAAAGTTACTTTACTCCCGCTTTTCAGGAAAAAAAGTGGCTATTTCAGGGGGGGGGGAGTGTACAAAAAAATTTAGGGCTTCCCTGGGGTGTTTTGATTATATAAAATCATAATCACAGTGGGTTCACAGTGGGTACTTATAAAATTAATGCGTTTGTAATTTATGCTTGTTATCTAGTTAATTTTGTGAAATAGTGCAAAAATCAAAATTATATATGTATAGAATGCTATAACGTGAAACAAATTTTCTAGATATTTCTTCGACAAAACAAAAAAGTGGTTGACTAAGGGTGATTTGAATTTTAGCTTTTCAAAATGTATATTTTTTGTAAATTAATGATTTATTCGTTAGAGCAATTAGATTGATATGTTCTGTTAGATGTATTAAAATGAATGAGAGTGATAACACTGTGTTCGAATAAAATTTCAATATTTAAATTTAATTTCACATATATTGCTAAAAACTACTCCGTTAAAAATTCGAAAATTATATTTTTATATTTTGAAAACAAATATTGCTCAGAACGACTCATCAAAGTGCTTTTTCAATTTTGTTTTTGAATTTTATGTTTGCTATCTTTTGGACTAATTTTACCTATTTCCACCTCTAAAAATGCTCGAAAATTCGGCGGCCAACTCAAAGTTAGTTGTTATTAATTAATCAATTATTATTATTCGATTTATTATTAAAGCTCTACATTTTTTGTGCTAAAAAAATTAAAGTTTTGGAAAAAATAACATTGAAAGGTTTTCGAATTTTACAAGTGCACACTTTGTTGTAGGTTCTCAAAAATGGCGGCCTTGACTGCGCTACGCAGGGTTACTCAACGAGCTTGACGACGCCACGCGTTAAAGGGATCAAGATCATTTTAAAAATCTCGAAGCTATGTGTCGATAACTTAAAATTACAGTTTCCTCTGTAACTATTGTTCTTTTAAAGTTAGACGAATTTCGTAAACGTAATAGTACATAAGAAAACAAAATTTATTTTCGAGCATGGATAAAAGTTTCAAAATATTAGGTTATTTTAATAATTAGCATAAACGAGTGGTGCCATCTTCCATCTTTCCTTAGCTGAAGGTTTTCTTTTTGTATTCTCCTACTAGTCCGGGCTGATTAACGCACACCAACGGTAGCAATGCGCGGCAGGCCAATATGTGTTCACCACCTTCTGAGAATGCAGCGCAGCTTACTATGCAGTGGCTACCTTCGCATGTCTCCGACGAAACGCGCGATACTGAGAGTGTGGGCAGAAAAAATTGGGCATCAAAAACTACGGTGAAAAATGGATAATGTTTCCGAAAATTTGATGAGGGTAAAGGGTGATCTCGGAGACTGAAAATGAACAATTCATAATAATTCAAAATTTGCAAAATAAATACTTTATGAACTGATATGTAATTCTACAGAAAAAGCTTATTTCAGCAGAATTTGAATGATAAAAATCGAATGGTAACTACATGAGATTATAAGACTAGTTTGATAATCTTCACTTACAGGACTGTGAATTTATAACGGTGAAACTGCTCCGATTTTCGTGATTCAAGTTTTGTAACTATAAGTAATCATTACGCATGAACTTGCGTAAGCCAAAAATTACCTTTGTTTAAAAATTGTTTATTTGAAAATTGAGAGTAGAATTTTTTTCTAATGCTGTCTTATATGGGTACCCGTGTAGAGAAGACTAAGCCTTTCATGACACCAGTAAAAGTCTCTTGGCTAGAGCGTTCTAATGCGGGTCGCGCCCAAATTCGATTTTGAATCATCAAAATCGAATAATTTTTACATAAGCGTCGCTAGAAAAAATGGCTCACGTTGTTTTCGCGTTTTCAAAATTCATTAATGTGAAATCATCCGATTTTTATGATTCAAGTTTTGTTATTATTAGTAAATTTTAAAAACGAATAATATTTTATACAAAAATGCATAATATTGAAAAATTGAAAAACAAAATTTTGTTAGTGGAATCATGAAAATCTGAGCACTCACTTTATCAAGTAATTACCATTCGATTTTTGTCATTCAAATTCGGTTAGCCTTTTCTAGTTTTATAAATCGTATCTATTAAATTTTTTTGTTAGACAACTTATTTATTCAAAATCGAATTTAATTTTAACGATCTAAATGAACCCTCAAAAAAGGGACACTACGGCCTGCGGCCCCGGCGTACTCACAGATCAAGTAGTATAAACTGCCGCCCGGTCTAAGCGTTTGGAACCAGGTGGTGAATAAATGTACCAAGTTGTCGCTACCTTTTACTAAGAGCGTAGTGCAGCTTACAGCGAGTGGCTATGTACGCTTATCCCCGGTGAAATGCACGATGCTGAAAGTGTGGGTAGAAAAAATTTGTCATGAAAAACTATGGTGAAAAAATTCTTGCTCGGGCCGGTCGCGCGTGCTGTTCGAGCTGCATTATTGATCTTCCGATTAGACTTAAGAAATGAAATTCTGCGCCTCCTGTTGCCTGTCAAAGAAATAACATTTTTCCTCTTTCTTACCCTCTTGTTACCCCTTCGAAAGGTAAAAGCGGAAGAGTTTGTTTACTACATGAAGATTCGGTTTTATTCTTGCATGCCGCTCGAAAACTTAATATTTTTGTGACTATTACATACCTTAGTAGTATATGGTGCCACTTTCTGTCAACCTCCCACCTCCTCCCCTCGGATCCCCAAAAGAGGGGGGAAGCCGTGAGGAGGGGGTGTATTCGACAGAAAGTGGCACCATCAAATTATTCTTCTTCCTCTCTCGCGAGCCTCTCTCTCTCTCTCTCTCTCGCTTACCTCGTACAGCTGATGCGTCGTCTCTCTCTCTCTTACCTCGCACAGCTGATGCGTCGTCTCTCTCTCTCTCTCTCTCTCTCTTACCTCGCACAGCTGACGCGTCGTGAGGAGGAGGGTATTGTGCAGGAAGTGGCACAATTAAATTATTGTTCTTCCTCTCTCTCTCCTTCTCTCTCGCTCTCTCGCGTACCTCTCTCTCTCGCGCTTACCTCGCGCAGCTGATGCGCTCATCGCGCGTGGCTGACGCGTGACTGGCGTGGCCTCTCTCTCTCTGGCTCCTTATTCTATCTTACGCCACGCCTAGACGCCGCGGTCGCTACACGTGCAAACTGCGGCGCTTGCAGTTTGGCACGCGACTCTTTCTCTCTCTCTCTCTCTATACTTTAACCAGAGAACGCTGGCACTATCGATAAAGGAGGGGACACTAGCACTATCGGTTAACTGAAAGAAAAATACTTTATTTTACTTAAAAAACACTTTTAATAGGTTTAAAAGGCACTACCGAAAAACTATTTGCGACACATATGCACAATAGGCACAGTGCCTACAAAAATTTAAACAGACTCCGCGGTCATCTCCAACGTTAATAGCTGCCGGATGCCGACACATGCTGGACAATCTCGTAAAAAAATAACTCGTCCAGATATAGCGGCTCCTCCTGGACCCTGTCGTTCGCCCAACGACTCGCTTCGCGCATAGCGCGGACCGTCTGCCACGGGCTGAACTAAAACATAAAAACAATTAAATGATTATAAAAAATTATAATAATATATATGTAGACTTACGCTTATTCTCTGCCATGTACGGTGTCCTGGCCGGGGCTCATCCGGCTCCGGCTCCCCCGCACGCCTGGCTCTTTTACAAGCCCTCGTGTGCTGCCACAGCTCGAACTGTAACAAAAAAATTGTAAGTTAAAATATATTAAATAAAAAATATAATAAATGAAAATACTTACACACACAGCTGATGTTCTCATTGCTCGCATGTTGAAGACAAATGAATTTAGCTGGTGGACAATGCGCGTGCTACTGAAGCTGTTGCGCTTTTTTCTGCGCGACGAAAGTCGCGAACACCGTAATCAAGACGCGTTGCACGTGGGTGATGCTGCGCTTGCACTTTTTCTACGACCGCTAATGAAGAGCGTAACATTTCACTACATATGTAGAGCCATGTTATAAGGCTTTTGTCGCTGATTGAATAAAAAATGAATATAGCAGCGTAAACGTTTATATTGTTTAAGATTGAATGCAGGTCACTTTCTGTCAGTATTCCTTTTCTGTCTTTCTTTGCGAGCTGTAGTATATTCGTTAAACAAAAAAAATGTTCCGTGCAACGGCCGCTCATTTAATTAAAATATTACGTTTAATTTTACACATAGCGTATACACGCAACCCTTATATGCGTAGTGTGTGCGTGGCGTTAAATAATCAAGCGCTCGAAAAATTATCGGTCGAAGATTTAATACATAAACTTCGATTTTTTTTACGTCAGTGTGACATTGTCACACTGAATTACATGTTCGATGCCGGTGCTTTCCGCAACAGGGATGTACTCTCTTTAGTGGTAAATGTGATGAGAGAGCGCAACATCCAATCACAACCATTGGCTAGACGTATCATAGATCAGCATTGTAAGTATTTTTTATTATTGGTTTACTAACCTATATATAAATTATTAAACTTTTGGAGTCAATAAAGTGAATGAAATAAATAGATTTCGTGTATACAGTATATGAGAAAATCCATTTATTTCATTCACTTTTTTGGCTTATCTGTATATGAGGAAGTCCATTTATTTCATTCACTTTTTTAGCTCATCTGTATATGAGGAAATCCATTTATTTCGTTCACTTTTTTGGCTCATGTATATGACGAGTTCCATTTATTTCGTTCACTTTTTTGACTCATGTATATGACGAGTTCCTATAACCCTATAACCCTATAACCCTATTTTGAAATTTTTTTTCGACTCCGAAAAATTTTTGTCGAAAAATTTTTTTTCGAAAAAAATTTTTTGAAAAATTTTTCGATAAAAATTTTTTTTTGATAAATTTTTTTTCGAAAAAATTTTTTTTCGAAAATTTTTTTTTGAAAAATTTTTTTCGAAAAAATTTATGCCATGTACTCCCATTAAAGAATAAGCGAAAATCAGATGATTTGCTATATCTATTCTATGATTTTGAAACACAACAATGATCAGCAATGCCGGGAGATGTAGAAAAGAAACTTCATGTACCAAATTTATGTGTTGTACAACAAGTGTGCACCCGTTGTATAGAAAATGACGATATTTCAACTGCATGTCTATTCTGTGGTGTGCGTGAACATATTTTTACAGAAAATCCTGTAAAAAATTTGTTGGATTTTGTATTGCAACCAAGAAACCAGTTTGTAAAAGTTATATGTATAGCCCATAATTCTCAAGGTTTTGATGCACAATTTATATTTAAATATCTTGTCGAACGGTATGAAAATAATCGCTCATCACCTTCTGTCATAATGAATGGTTCAAAAATCATCCTAATAGAAATTTTACATGTTAAATTCATTGATAGTCTAAATTACTTTCATATGGCATTAAACAGTTTACCAAAGGCATATGGTTTATCAGAGTTTGAAAAAGGATTCTTCCCACATCTATTTAACACGCCTGAAAATCAGAACTATGTTGGGCAAATGCCTCCAGTAGAAATGTATACACCTGGTACAATGGACGTACATCAAAGAAGCAAATTCTTCGAGTGGTATAATGAACAAACTTCAAACAACTATATTTTTAACTTTCAAAGTGAAATTGTAAAATATTGTAAACAAGATGTTGCAATTTTAAGACTTGCTTGTGTAGCTTTTCGAAAAAATTTTATGGAGTTTAATGTTGATCCATTTTCGGAGTGTACAACCATCGCATCAACATGTATGCGTGTTTTTCGCAAAAACTTTTTAAACATGAATCAAATTGGTATAATACCACCTCGCGGTTATAGAAGAACGAATAATCAATCTTGCAAGGCTATAGCATGGTTGTATTGGATAGAGCAACGTGTTTTGAATTGTTATATAGAACACGCTGGGCACGGTCGAGAGAGAAGATTAGTTGAAGGTATCCTCGTAGACGGTTTTTGTGAAACACAAGATGACAACCAAAATAAAGGTACAGTGTTACAATTTCATGGTTGTTTTTGGCATGGCTGTCCACGTTGCTACAGAATAAACAGAGACTTGGTATTATCAAACGATGAAACAATGGATGACAGATACGAGAGAACACTAGTCATATCAAACAAAATAAGAACCAGTGGATACAGACTGATTGAAAAATGGGAATGTGCTTTTAACAAGGAGGTTGATGAAAATGATCATTTAAAACAATTTGTGAAAGAAAATGAGCAAAATGTGGAACGAAAACCTTTGGACCCGAAAGATGCCTTTTTTGGCGGTAGAACAGGTAATACTATAAAATTGATAGACTGTCAAGAAGGAGAAAAAATTAAATATGTGGATGTGTGTTCATTATACCCATACATATGCAAGTATTTCAAATACCCTATTGGGCATCCGAAGATATATGTAGGTCAAGAAGAATGTAGTCAAATAATAGACGCAAACAATGACATATCTCAAGTAAACGGTTTAATTTCTTGTGCAATTCTACCACCACGAAATATGTATCATCCTGTTCTGCCTGTAAAAATGCACAATAAATTGATGTTTCCGCTTTGTCGAACATGTTGCGAAGAAATGATACAGCATAACTGTACGCATGATGAAATAATCGACCGTATTTTACACGGTACATGGGTTTCCGAAGAGGTCAAAGAAGCTGTGAAAATGGGTTATATTGTTCAAGAAGTATATGAGATCTGGCAATATGAAATGACGCAATACGATCGTACTACTCGCGAAGGAGGCTTATTCAGCAAATATATAGATGCATTCTATGAACGAAAAGCAAAAGCATCAGGATTTCCTCCTAACTGTCGTACAGAAGAAGAGAAACAGCACTATATAACACAAATGAGAGACACTGAAGGTGTTACTCTGGAAAATAATAATATAAGCTACAATGCTGGTTTACGCTCCGTTGCCAAACTGTGCTTAAATTCATTATGGGGTAAATTTGGACAGCGTGAAAATATGACGAAGACAGAAGTAGTAAAAACACCTGCACTTTATTATGGTACAGATTCAGTTTTCTACATGACCCAAAATGATCAAGATTACGATTTACGGATAGGTACAGGATTGGGTGATCTCACCGATGAATTAGCTGATAAAGACATAAGTAGTTTCATATCTACATTTATATCAGGAGGTCCTAAATTTTATGCGTACAAATGTAAAAAACCAGATGGTTCTACAGATTTTGTATGCAAAATTAAGGGTATACGTTTAAATTTTGCTAATAGCCAAGAAATAAATTTTGATTCGATTCGACAATTGATCATTTCACAACAGAGTGAAATTGTGTTATCAAATAGTGCTATTTGTCGAACTGCATTCCATGATGTCATTACTCAGCAGGAGTCGAAAACGTGTAAACCAGTATATAGTAAACGGCGATTCATCGGATTGGACAAGAGTTACCCGTACGGGTACATAATTCTACTTAATGACGAATAAAAAAATATCAACAAACAACGATTCATTGGATTGGCCAACCAGTAGAACCACTCCCCGCCTCTACATAAAGCAGCCCAATGATGAGTAAAGAAAACAACAGTAGTTCGTTTGATTGGCCAAGAGTTAACCCCCACGTTTATATTAAACCGTCCAACGATGAATCAAGAAAAGTATAAGCAATGTTCTTATCCGTAGCGAGTTTAGACCCTTCCACTAGCAATCTTTTTAACAACCTCAGCACTAATAAAGCATGAAGATGACGATGGTTGGGGGATCTGTATATAAGTAGGAGCACATATTCAAGCAATACCGTCTTGTTCCAAATACCGTCTTGTAAAGACTTGTAGAGCTGCAGCAGACACCGCAAATTTTCTTAATTAAAAGTATGTATATCTATTATTAATTTATTATTATCACAGTAATGTATAAATTATTAATTTAGCAAAATATATCTTTATAGATGGATCTAAAAGCTCTTAACAGGATTGCTAGTGGAACCTTCCTTCCATCAAAGAAAGTAACAGAGCTTGTCGTTGACCATCGATACATGATAACAAAGTTAAACAACGTCAGCACACACTATGGCGAAAAAATCACAGCCGATTTAGACGGTGAATTCCAAATATTCCTACCTTCACGAGTATCTACTGCATTGGTGAACAATAGCGAATTTCTTCAAAGTTTGCGCGAAGAAATTAACAAAATGAAATTATTTTTATTGTATAAAGGTAACGGTGTGATAGAATTCTCTGGAGGATACTGTGCATTCTATAGTAAAATGTAGAAATTAATTAAAATAAAATGTTGAAATGAAATAAAGCTATAAGTAAAGATTAAAAAATATATTTCTGTGTTGATATTTATTAAATATTCGTTATGATTATCGTAATACCCGCTGCTACTGTTTACAATAAATTTGATGATTTGCACATTCTTGTTATATGATCTAACAATCGTGAATTCTCAACCTTGATATCCACACTACATAGCTCGTTCTAGAATAGTATTAAAGGAATGTCACGGTACAGCTCGTATCAATATAACGTTAGATCTTAATGTGTTAACATCGCCTTGGATTATAGATTTGAAGTAGTAAGACTGCGAAGTTTTGAGAACTGGCCATCTCAACATGTACAACCGGCGGAACTAGCAGCAGCAGGTTTTTACTTTACCAAACAGATCGATAGAGTACGATGTTTTGAATGTTCAACGGAGATTTGTCGTTGGGAAGAAGGAGATAATCCCATGGTGGAACATCAACGTTGGGGTGGACGCTGCCGATTTATTTGTAAGAAACCTTGTGGTAACGTACCGATTGTTGTTAAAAATGTTTGACACCCATGGACCGTGGACGAGACGTTTGTGGATCGTTAAAATTTCTCAATCAAACAAATGAAAACAAGCACGTAGTGACAAATGAAAAAGAAAAAACCAGCGGTGATGAACATCTTTGTAAAATATGCTATCATGAAAAACTCGAAATGGTATTTTTGCCATGTGGTCATATTCTTACTTGCATGAAATGTGGACCAAGAATGAAAAAATGCTGTGTTTGCCGTCAGAAGATCACTACAATTATACTTGTTTTCTTTTCTTAACTTAGTAATGCTGGATCAGTCTTACGTCATCACTACTCTGAACGAGTAGTCTATTTAGGAGAAACCTTCCCCCTCCATTCTTATTCTGATAATGTTACAAAAAGGCTTGTATTCACTGTAATCGGCGAAGAGTTCTTGAGTATTTGCAATGTCTATGCATTGGAAACATCCGTTCACTTCGATTTTGTGTGGTCCAACAGGTTGCGGTAAAACGTATAAAATACGTATAAAATACGTTGATAAAATCAACGTATAAAATACGTTGATCAGCTGTGTGATACAGAAATCAAACGTATTATTGTTTACTCCGCAGAGTGGCAATCGAGTTACAAGACTTTTAAAGGTAGAAACATTGAATTTCGTGAAGGGTTACCACAAAGTTCAGATTACGCTAACGATCCAAGGCCTAAACTAATAATAATTGATGATTTAATGCGTGAAACATCGTCTGGAGGAGCAATTATTGCCATTTTCTCAAAATGTTCTCACCATCACTCACATTCGGTATTCTACATCAGTCAGAATATATTTCACCAAGGTAAAGGCCAACGTGATATATCGTTGAACGCCCAGTATATAGTAATTTTTAGAAATTTACGCGATAGATCGCAAATTTTACATCTTTCACGACAAATATATCCAGATAATCCAAAGTTTTTACAAGAGGCTTATTGGGATGCAACTTCAAAAGCTTACGGTGATCTCTTACTGGATTTGAAACAAGATACAGTCGAAAATTGTCGATTTCGAAGTTGTATTTTTCCAAGTGACGAACATCAGTACGTGTATGTACCTAAAAAAAAGAGTAAGAGCGATCAATCTTCCAACCTAACACCGGTTGTTTCTCTCTAATGGCTCCTCATAATCACTCACCGTTTCGGCGGAAAGAAGCTGTGATTCTTGAGGCTATCTATCATCTTAATACTAATCAAAGGAATACTCTTATACAAAGATTAGATAATAAAATAGTTAGACGTATCTGTGAGTGTGCATTAAATGTACTTGTTGGAAACATACCTCTTCAAAAGAAGCATAAAGCGAATCTGCGTAAACACGTAAATACTCTTCGACGATTAGCAGAATCTTCTGTGAGTTTATCGAAGAAGAAAAAAATTATTGTACAGCGTGGTGGATTTTTACCTGCATTACTTGCGCCTATTATTGGAACAGTTTTGTCGGCCCTAATCAGCAGATAAAATGGAACATGCTCAAAAAATGGTTCTATTACCACAAGAATCTTTGGACTATCTCCAATGTACACTAACGGCTTGCGAACGACAACCAGAACAACAGTTAAATCAGATGCTAAAATCTGTACAAACACCGGGGTCCGTGACTAGCAGATTGGATGCAGAAATGAGTGAAATATTAAATTCACCATTATATAAAAATGAGAGAGAAAAATGGTCATTGTGTCGTAAAGTCCTGCAGCGTTATTTACATTTCAATAATAATGACAATATAGATGTGTGTGTTGATAAAATTAAGAAAGACAGCAGAGATGATAAAACGAAGAAAGATGAGGAAATACATAGGGACGATGCTATTATTAAAACTGTACCAGCACGCTACAGAAATAATGCAGCTAAACTCTTAAAACGGTTACATGTTAGTGATAATATAAAGTGGGATCACAATGGTGGTATTACCATACATGGAAAGCGTGTTAGTAATGGTAATATTATTGACTTGATAAATTACGCTATGAGAGAAAGAAAATCTGCTGTACCACCACCAGGGCATTTGCAATTTGCCAAAGTGCTACACGATTTGTGTGTTCCAAGAGAATACCTTGGAAATAGGCGTATATTGAAAAACATGACCCAAACGGTAGCTGATAAAATAGATGGCGTTGCTATCTTTCCAACACAACAAAATGACGAATCAGACAGCAGCAGCGGTAGTACATCAATAGCCAGCCAGGAGGATAATGAGAATCAAGATTTTGCTACACCTTCAGTGGGTGTCAGTGTACGAAAAAAAATTTTTACTACTCCCAAAAGAAAACCAGTCATAGGAACACAAAAATGGAAGACGCTAACCGCTTCGGCCAAAACAAAGAAGAAGAAGAAGAACTAGTTATTTATAGCGAAAAAAAAGAAGATCAGAAAAGTGCTTTAGATGAATTAATTAATTTACTTCCTTTTGAAATGCATGTACCTGGTTACAAATTTTGCGGACCTGGTACGAAATTGGCTGAGCGTATTGAACGAGGCGATGTTGGTATAAACCCTTTGGATGAGGCTTGTCGTCAGCACGATTTGACTTATGCAGACAAAAAAGGAGATCGCCGTCAAGCTGACAGAATTTTAGCCGAATACGCATTTTCCCATGTGCTAGCGGGTGAAACACCACCGGATGAGAGAACTTTGGTATTGATGACAGCTTGTTGTATGGTGAGCAAAATAACGTTTGAAAAGTTTTTTTCCCGTATCAAGAACGCCTTGAGGAAGAAGAAGAAATAGAAGAATACAGCAAAAAATATTAAAAAATCTAAGAAATAAACCTGTAAACAAGCTTGTGAATTAAAAGAATAAAAATTGTGTATTATGGATAATTCACTAGTAAATCTTTACTACAACCCTTATCTTCCTTCTGCATACGGTGGTATTAGCAAGCTTTCGAGTGCCGCTAGAAAAACACATAAGCGTAAGGAGGTAGTTGAATGGCTTGAAAGCCAAGACCCTTACAATCTACATAAAGCCGTTAAACATCGATTTCGTAGGCTTAATTATAATGTACGCAATATTGATGATTTACGGGAAGCTGATTTAATGGACATGAAAGCTATAAAAACTTACAACGATGGTTTTTCTTATGTTTTGGTCGTTATCGATGTGTTAAGTAAATACGCTTGGGCTGAACCTCTTAAAGATAAAACTTCAAAAAACATTGCCAATATCAGAATATTTTATCAAAGAGTAATAAACGTCAACCAGTGTATCTACAAACTGATAAAGGTAAAGAATTTGTTGGTTGTGCGACGCAAGAGCTTTTAAAACAACATGAAATACTTTATAGAGTAGCGCGTAGTCCCGACACTAAAGCAGCTATCGCAGAAAGATTCATAAGAACTATAAAAGAAAGAATATGGAGATACTTTACGCACGAAAACACCCGTCGCTACATTGATATTTTACCAAACATATTGGAATCATATAATAATACGAAGCATTCTGCGATAAAAATGACTCCTGCATCTGTGACTCTATTTAATGCTGACCAAGCTCGTGAAAATTTACAAAAACGATATGCCAATCAAGTCGTCAAACCCTTTAAATACAGAGTAGGAGATTTGGTACGAGTCAGTCGTGCACAGGACGTTTTTTCGAAAGGTTATGAAAGCGGTTGGACATTAGAGATATTCAAGATTGTACGAGTTTCGGATACACGTCAACCACCTGTGTATTTCTTGCAAGATTTATCCGGGGAAGATATTGATGGTTTTTTCTACGCTGAAGAATTAAGCAGGGTTCGAAAAGACTTAAAAACTGCAGTTTTTGAAGTTAACGAGATTTTAAAAACTAGAGGAAAAGGCCGTAACAAAGAATATTATGTCTCGTGGAAAGGCTATCCAGAGAAATTTAACTCTTGGGTGAAGACAGTTGACATTGACAAGATATAAAAAACAATGAAGGATCAATTCTACATTATTCTCCCTAGTAACAGTAGTATGACTTATTTTTCTCAAAATACTACTACGCATTTTATTACACAATTACCTCAGCAATTTCAACTTCAAGGCCAATGGGTTGTTGCCCTTACAGAGGCTCAAATTCCGCTGACGTTTCAACATGTGTCATCCGATACTAAAGAAGGATTTGTTTTCGTTAAAAATAAACCAAATAAGCAGTTGGAAGAAATTTATGATATAATTGTTCAAAATGATGAAATTATAACGGGAAAATTAAGCGAATATGCGTGCACAACCCGTCCTGGAATTTATAAAAATTTAGATATGTTATTGAACGAATTAAATAATTTAATGTGTGTAACAGGAAATTTTGAATTTAAAGTTGAGAATGGTGAATACGTAACAATCAAAAGAATATGTGGTGAGAGTACCTGTTCCGAATTTCAATATGAGTTATGCTTATCCAATAAATTGCAAAAAATTTTAGGATTTGAAACATTGAATCTTATATTCGATAAAAATACTACGATTGAATCTAAAAGACCAGCTCACCTATCAAATGGTCTACCATCTATGCTAATGATTTATACAAATATTTGTGAACCTTACGTCATAGGGGATATTCAATCTCGAATGTTAAGAGCAGTGTCATTAAGTACAAATAATTATGTATATGGTTTTACAATAATCAAAACATTCTCCCCTCCAATGTACCATTCGCTGTTATTCAACTCATTTCAGACTATCAGATTATTCCGGCTGATCAGATACCTCGAGTATGGTCCAATCCAACAGCAATCATCGTGAATACCGATGATCATACGAAACCTGGCATGCATTGGGTTGCTATATACGTAAATAAGTCGGGTGAAGCTTTATATTTTGATAGCTTTGGAAATCCGCCATTTATTGCTAAACATATTAACCGATTAAGAAAGAATTGTAAGCATTTTCGTTGGAATGCGACACGTCTACAAGATTCGTCATCTGATGTTTGTGGACAATATTGTATTATGTTTTTACATTATATGTGTAGGGGTATCAGTTTCAAGAAGTTTATAAATAATTTTTCTGATAATCTACCCAAGAATGACGATATTGTTAGAAAATTCGTAGGTTGTAAAAAATTTGCTGACAGCGATTTCATTGGAAATGGTAGATACTCAGTCAGATGTTTGCAGAGCTGCAGTTTTAAAATGTCACTGCTGTAATATAAGAGCGAGTACATTCTTTACTCATGCAAGCGCGACTATTTCTTATTGCTCGGTTGACATGATAAAAATTCTATTAAAACCAGCGATGAAAAAGAATTGCTCACGACGGATGTTATTGTTAACAAATGTTGTCAGGTATGCGCTTATTTAAAAAATATTGAAATAGACGATTTTAAGCATATACTACAAGAAAATTGTATCGGAACACATGTATAACTTTGATTGTATTTATTATTTATTAAAAAAAGAATCCTTAGATCAGACTACATATCGCATTCTGGTACGCCATCCCCTGCTCACATCTCACTCTTCCTCTACCCTAAAACCTCCTACTCTCAGATTTTAATCGTAATACGTGAAAAAGTATCTGGCTCTCTTAATGCGCTTTCGTTTACCCTCCACATGCGATTGGGCGTGAACCCAAACATCGCGCAGGAAGACGCATCGAGCTCACATTAGTATACATTCGACAGCTGTTGTTGCGGTAATTCCTCCTCTACTTTTTTTTTGTGGGCTGCAGTGGTCATCTGTGCAGATTAGTGCACAACGCGTCTGTTGTCACTTTCTGTCAAGATACCTGTTCCCCGGCTAAAAGGTATTGTGCGCATGTGAGAGAGAGAGAGAGAGATAGAGAGAGAGGAGAGAGAGATAGAGAGAGGCCGCGCCAGCCACGCGCGATGAGCGCATCATCTGCGCGAGAGAGAAGTACGCGGTCGAGACATACAGCGAGCGACGCAGCTATAAAATACGGTGAGAGAGAAAGAGAGAGAGAGAGAGAGAGAGAAATGAAGAGAAGGAGAGACAGAGAAAGGGTGGAGAGAAGGAGAGAGAGAGAGAGGAAAAAAATAAGGAAAGAGAGAGAAAGGGTGAAGGTATAGAGAGAGAGAGAGAGAGGGTGAGGGAGAGAGAGGGGTGTTCAATATGTCTATCAATGGTACCACTTTCTGTCGAATACACCCCCTCCTCACGGTTTCCCCCTCTTTTGGGGATCCGAGTCGAATACACCCCCTCCTCACGACGCATCAGCTACGCGAGGTAAGCGAGAGAGAGAGAGAGAGAGAGAGAGAGAGAGAGAGAGAGAGAGAAAGAAGGAGAGGAGAGAAGGAGAGAGAGAGGAAGAACAATTAATCAATGGTGCCACTTTCTGTCGAATACACCCCCTCCTCACGGTTTCCCCCTCTTTTGGGGATCCGAGAGGAGGTGGTGGGAGATTGACAGAAAGTGGGACCATATACTACACATATAGATTTATCTCCATCATTGGAAGAAATACCTTTTAATATGGTAAGAAGACAATTTCCCATACGATTCAGTTTCGCCATGACTATAAATAAATCTGAAGGTCAGTCATTTCATAAAGTAGGTTTATATTTATCTTCACCAGTATTGAGCCACAGACAATTATATATAGCTTTATCAAGAACTACATCAAAAGACAATCTCAAAATTTTTATAGGTGAAGATACTGCTATGTACAAAAATAGCAACTCCATGTTAAATAAACAAAATAGAAAACGAAAAATAGAAAAGGGCAATAAGATGTATACAAGAAATATTGTATTTTCGGAAATATTTCTATAACAACACAATCCAATTGGTTGAGTAATCCCCAAAAGTATAATTACATTTTAATTTTTTTATATTCTTATACCTATTAAATTCTATTCATTGTTTAAAAACATAACATTATTACTGCAGTTTCATACTCGAAAAATGAAAAAAGTAAAGTAGAAATGACAATAATATATGTGCAAATATTAATTTTCAGAAACATTTCTGCAATAACACAAACCAATTGGTTGAGTAATCGCCGAAAGTATAATTACAATTTTATTTTTTTCTAAATTTTTATACGTATTTCATTCTATACATTGTTTCTTTTAAAATCATTATATTATTGCTACAGTTGCATTCACGAAAAATGAAAAAAGTAAACTAGAAATTACACTAATATATTTATGCAAATATCAATTTTAAAATCATTTCTGTAATAATACAATTCAATTGGTTGAGTAATCGCCAAAATATAATTACTTTATCCTTGTAAATTTTAAATAAATTGTAATGCGGGCAAATTACAAATAATAAATATGACAGTCTCAACTTTGTTAAATGCAGAGAGCAATTTATTTAAAAACTGCAATAAAAGTAGTAAAATAATAATTTGTGACACATACGCAAAGACACAAAACATACATATACAAATTTAAATTTTTAAATTCTTTTTATTTTTAATTGTTCTATTTTTTTAATGATTAAAATTATTATAAAACAGCTTACATAATTGATAAAATTGGTTTTTATATTTCTTACATCATGTTATAATAATAATAAATAATAATAATAATTAATTAAATTAAATTAATTAAATAATAATTAATAATAATATAATAACTAATTAAATTTGTATCTCCTTTATCATTAATATTATGTAAGACAAGATTTTGGAAAAAATGTTGGTATTAATTTTATGCGGATTCCTATCGTAAGAGCGCTTGACCCATGAAAATCGGACACCTCGATCATATGAAGGCAGTCCAATATGTGTGAGTTAAAAAATACAAAAAATTTCCTAAAAAATACTCTGTGTTTTTGTGAAAAATGCATCATAAAATTCAAATGATTGAAAATAAACAAAAATGGTAAATTGGTCAGGCCTGGGTTAACATATTGAAAAAATCGATTCTTTTATACAAAATTTTCCGTAGAATATGATAGTAAAACTCGTTTTTAGCTGAATTTTTTTTGCAAAGATATAAACAAAAAACTGAAAAATGTTCATAGGAAATTTCCGAAAAATGATGATTTATTCGGCAATATTTATTAGAACTAAATAATATTGTTTGAATACTTTCCATACATGATTTCTATGGAAAATTTTCTGTGGAATACGATAAAAAAGTCCATTTTACAAGAAAATACCAGTTTGATAAAAAATTATTAACAAATTACTGCAATAATTTTGTATAGTTAATTTTCGTAAAATTTTTATTTTGGCGTTCAAATTCATTAATATCTAAAATAGTAAAAGCAAGATTGATTAAATTTTGTATTCTTATTATTTATATATGTTGTATAAAGCATTTTACTGCAAAAAGTTTTGCAAAAACCGCTTTGATACAAATTTATTAATCTGTGTGTGTGTAAGTGAAAACACGAGAGATAACAGATTTTCAACTTACCGACATACCGACTGAACCATATGAGAGCTCAAGTAAGCGGTGATAAGTCTATAATCCTGTTTTACCTGGCTCACACCAAGAAAACTATTTTTTCAAAAATGAACACTGTACTGTACATTTGAAACTTGCTATCTAGTATTTAATTGTGAATTTTTATTAAGTGGATTTATTTTACAATTACTAAGTTTTGTAAAAACTATTTAATATATTTAATAGTTTTATAAAAGTTTTAGTATTTGTAATTAAAAATTTTACTTAAAAGTGAGAGTATAAGTGAATTAATTTTGACAATTGAAAAAGACAATTCAAAGTGAGTCCAGACTCAAGAGGTAGAGTGCTTGGATCATCTTTACATAGGAAACACACATTTGGAAGAGCGAAGAGGAGAGGAAAGTTTATTCATGGCAAGAAGCAAGGGAAAAATTAGTCAACGCAACACCTGCAAATCAGCATCCACCATCAAGAGCATCGAGCACTAACTCAACATCAAGAAACCATTAGCAATGACAATCTAGTACAGTGGTGAGCACTTCAAGAATTATACCTGATGCACTTCTATCAACATCTGGAATACTGCAGCAAAGAATTGATCCTCCGTCAAGATCCAGACAGAAATCTAAAGGAAAATACAATGAAGCTGGTACGATCTAGAATAGAATCTTTGATATTTCCGTACTGTACCCAAGGATTACAGGAATTTCTGACCTGTAAAGCTTGTGATAGGGATGTCAAATTTGATGAAATCGATACAAGAAGTCTCGGCACTACACTATCTGCCACTTGCACCGGACGCCATAAAGCTGTTTTCATTGAGTCCAGTAGAAAAAATGGTAAGCAGGTAACCAAAGCCAACAACAACCTGAAAAACTTTAACCAGAAAGATTCGATTCCTCTTGCTGTTATGGATGCTATTGAGCCAATTTATAAAGACTTGACGGATCCTGGCTTGCTTGAGAGATGCGTTGGAGGCTAAACACAAAACAACAACGAGAGCTTCAACCAATCCGTTTGGAAGATCATCCTTAAGCACAGTTTTAGCGGTCTTGCAGTTTTGGAAATTGGAGGCAAAGCCGGAATCGTGGACATCATAAGCAGACCTGGCACTCAACCCGGATCATCTGCAACCAACTGGGCCAAGAACATGGATGAAGGAAGACTTTTCTGGTCCGACAAGAAAGCAGCAGAATCTACATTGCAAGCACGCCAAGCTCGAAGGAAGAAAAATCATCCAGAGGATGATTCTTACAGAGCTGGTGCACATTGAAATCACAACCCTGCATTTCATTGACATACACTACACATATACGCTTAACCCTACATCACACTTTTTATCACACAGTAACACATAAAAACTGCATGACTATACTTATACTAAAACACATAAAATCATACAATTTAAAAAATTTTTTTGTAAACTTGAATCACATGCAAACCATGTGTAAACACGGTCTCTTACTATACACATGCAGACTACAAATACAACAGCAAGCCAGTCAGCTGATGCTCAGTAGAGTTTATTTAGAATCTCATCTGGACAATTTCTTTCTAACCTTCAAATTGGTGCTCTTGTAGTGTAGTTTATTTGAAGCAAGAAAACTTCTGGTGAGTTCTTTATAATTATTCATATAATATTCAGTATAATTTACTTTATCATTTATTTGTAGTAATTTTAGTATTTTTTTCATGATATATATAAACACAATAAATATTTATTCTGTGAAATAAAGTGTACATATGTATGAGAAAAAACTGATTTGTCAAAAAATTTCTATTTGATAATTTAAAATAGAAAACTAGTTTAAAGTATAAACATAATTCTTTTTTCATTATTTTTCATTTTCTGTTGCAGAGAAGCTGTTTGGACCCGATTCTTCATCAAATATTACAGAAATAACCAGTGTACAACCAGTTTTCAAGGAATTAAGATCCTGATGCTAAATAAAAATGGTAAGTATATTTTATTCGACTAAATGTATAACAAAACTTTAACTGCATTTTTCTCAGTTTTTGGTTTTTTATGATTTCAGGTCACTTGCCATAAGGTTTCTCTGCTATGGATGGACCAATCAAGCTCAAATTTTACAGAAACCTTTGGAATAGGTTTCTTCACAAAATAAGTGGAGCAGAATTAAAAAAGATAAGTAAAAAGTGGACGTTACGTATGTCAAAATACGTAACATTCACTATAATTACTAATATTTTCAACAGAATTGTAGATAATTATTTAAAATTTTTGCTTTTCAGGAATCCGCTCCACTTATTCTGAGAGAGTCTCATTGGGAAGATTTTCCATCCTGATTGAAGCTTTTTCAGTGCCCGGATCCAGAGATATCATAAGGTAAGTAAGTAAAACTACATAAAATCATGATTTTATAATTTATTTCATATATAGAGGCATTAGTGATATACATATATATTTTACAGTGATATACATATATATTTTATTTTTGGTGAAAGTGAACTATTTTATGTACAAATAAACCTTTTAAAGGTAAAAGGCTGGCAAGTATGAGGTCGTTTCTTCCTGTAAGAATTAAAGATTAATTTTATAACATTTGATAACCTTAATGTCACAAATATTTTAAGAGTTTACTCTATCTATACGGTTATTTCATTATTTTAATCAAAGTTAATTTTCGAACTCTCGATTTCCAACTCTTATATTGTAAAAATTCAAATCTATCTGTCTATGAAAATATTAACGCGTAAACATCTTCACGCTAAGGATCTGTTGGTCAAACTACCATTTCTTTAGTGCTACGTTATTTCCGTAAATTCTTCCGGTAAATTGGGCGTTGCCTGATGAGTCCCAAACATGCGCAGAACGTAGCGCCAATATGTTATTATTCAAAGTTTCAATTTAACCCTATGGTACATATAAACGTTAAAATCATTTATCAATAATTCAAAATACTTCATTTACAGAGTCTTCTAACCTCTTGTTCATAAATAATGAGTGGCTAAAAATGGTTAAATAATGAGTAATTTATTTCAAATATAGTATTAATGATGAAATAATTTATGATATAAATCTTTATTTAAATAATATTTATTATAACACATAAAAATTGAATTGTAACATTACAATTTTTTTCTCGCTTTTTTGTGAGAGAAATCAGAAATTATGTCCTCAAAACTTATATTTTGCAATAGGTCTGCTTTTTTATAAATTTTAATGCGGAGAAAGATCTCTCGCCGCTACAATTAGTCACCATCATAGTTAAGAAAATTCTTAAACTAATTTCTATATTTGGAAAGGTAGATTTTAGACATTCCTTTTTAATTTGAGTGTATAAATCTGAGAAATCTAATTGTATTTCGTTTCTAGTTTGTTGTAAATAATATTTAAACGGAATGCATTCAGAAATCAATTTTTTTTCTATCAAATCCTTATCATATTTTTTGGCTAATTGTATACAATATTCCGTTATAGAATCTTCTGTGAGATCACGCATGTGTCTTAGAAAACTAAAATCGTTATGAAGTTTATCATAGGCAGTTCTTCTCTTCTTAGGACTTGAAAGAAGAGAGTCAATTATTGGATAAAATAGATCTACTCTCAAACTATCGCTTGCACTAAACGTTGTATTTTTATTAGATCCTTCATTTCACATCAGTTTAATAATTCTTTTTTTAAGGCGTTTGTTTTCATTGGGAATTTCATCAGTGTTTGCAAATTTCATTGCTTTATCTAAATATAAATCGAATTGATCTCTTGAAGTGCTTAAATAGTTTACTAATGAATTTAATAAATTTACAACTATACCCAAATGAATTTTTTGAGTTTGTAAAGTTAAATTGGTTGCGTAAATTTTCGATAAAATGTCTTTCCAAACGACAATTAAAAATATATTTCTTAATTTTGTCATTTTATTCAGTAGACTTAGAACCTCAAGTTGTGTATTACTTGTTTGTGCCTTATCAGCTGCTATATAATTAAGAGTATCTCAAATTTCAGGATGGCTATCGTGTATAGCGCTTACAGCATCAATACGTGCTGACCCCCTTGTATCGGATAAAGACTTTAAAACTTTTTTTTCTTTTAAAACCGTTACTAGCATTTGCCACCGATGAGTTGATGCCAAAAAATGAGTATAATTTTTGCAATAAACTAAAAAATGACGCAATTTCCAAGTTACATTCAGCGGCTCTCACACCTACTAGATTCAATGAATGACCAGAGCATGGGATATACTCTGTGTACTGATTTAGCTCTTTAAATCGAGCTTGAACACCGGAATACTGACCTGACATATTTGCAGTGTTATCGTATGATTGTCCTCTGCAATCACCTACATCTATATTATTTTCATTAATGATGTGCTCTAAAAGTCTTTTTTCCATTAATTCGATAAGTTCTTCGCAAATATTAGCAGATAAATATGATACGTTTCCTTTACCTTTATTACCGT
Source organism: Philotrypesis tridentata (assembly GCA_018906965.1). NCBI lineage: Eukaryota > Metazoa > Arthropoda > Insecta > Hymenoptera > Pteromalidae > Philotrypesis > Philotrypesis tridentata. The sequence goes on from JACCIB010000256.1 coordinate 204,542, forward strand.
ATAAATCGAAATAATTTTTCAGAAATGGATCAAAAAGACTTATGACTTCTAGAAATCTTTAGTAGTTGCCATTTTGTAAAGATCCCAATTCCTGGTTCGATCCTCGAAATGCAAGGCCTCTACTTGCTAAAAACTTAATGGCAATAACAAGGCGGCTAATGAAATCATGCCACTACTGCACTTCTTTATTAAAGTGATGCATTATTTTGTCATCGACTCGCCCTGCTGTGCTTTTTCGTTATATATAAACAAGCACTCTCTGTGCTCGCTACTTTCCTCATGTTCCTTAACTCGCTTAATGCCATTTTGCCAGTCATCAAATCCGGTACAACTAATAATAAAGAAATATAAAATTACAATTTCTAATAAAATAGACTTTTAAAATAAATAATAGAAATAATTTTGTTGCCAATTAGTTTTCAAAAGTACTATTAAATAAGTTTTATTGAAAAAATATGTATATAGAAAGAAAATCATCTAACGTGATTCCAACATTTCCAATGCTTCTGATAAATCTTGTTCTTTACTGCCAATCAATTGAAGAGTCTCACTACTCTCGGTACGCACACAATCTTTCGTATTGGATACCATGAGTTGCTCAGAACACGAATCATTTTGTTTTTGTAATTCGTATAGAATATCAGCTTTTGCATTTAAGTCTATACCTAAAAATTTGAATTTTTATGGTAATTTTGATGAATAAAAAAAGTATAACTTTTTAACATAATTTTTTTTAATATATATGTATAAATACTCACTTCTTGATTCAACTTCCACACACGTTGATTCAGCTCCTGGGTTTTTTGGCTTTCGCCCACTAACACAGAACTGATCAATTTTTGGTAAACCACTTATTTTAACTTTTTTTATTTCGGCAGCCAATCGTTTTTGAGCGCCACTTGGGCACTTGCGCTTTGCTGACGATATTATTAAACAGCGAAAAGAAAATATTACCATTACCTGCAATCGCTACAAAGCAGAACGATAAGTTCAAGCCTATATCTTTCGCGAATCTATGCTATCTGTATGAAGTATACAAAGGCGCAAACGCGTGATATTAAACCTGACGAAATCTCCGAAAAAAGTTACAGATGCGTTATCTTCGATGAGACGTTTCCTTTTGACAGCCTAAACGTCGACTGACAAAAATGAGAAGCGCAAATCTACAGCTCTTGATTTTCCTCGAATCTATATCACAACAAACCAATGCATTTCGCGCGACGCTAGGAAGTATCTCTGCCGTCTCCGTGCTAAATATTGGAGAGCCAATAAGATGCATTTCCGTGAACGCAAACATTCGCCGTCTTAGGCAGCTCATAATTTCCGCGAATCTGTATCAAAACAAACCAATAAGCATGTCACGCGCTGTCGGGCCACACCTCTGCCGTCTCCGTGCTGTAGAAGTACCAATGAGATATGAGGCGTACCGTTTTACAGCTTTTGGTTTTCCATGAATTTGTGTTAAAACAAACCAATGCGCGATGCCGGGTTGCATCTCGCCCGCCACCGTAGGATGCATGAGCCCACGATACGCGATCTCGCGAAAAACCAATCAATTATTTATTTGAAATGCGATTGCGTACAATTAAAAAGTAATACATGTAACTTACAATATTACCTCTTCTTAGCATATGTCAAGTTTTTAACACAACTTATATCTGGGTCATTGGTTTCAGAATTTTGGAGTATGAAATATGAACAAACATTAATTCTTCTCCGATACATTTCGGATAACATATATCACCTTTGGCACATTAAGTCTATGAAATGCGTTTCTGCTAGTTTATAACCTCCCCGTGGAACTCCAAGTTTATCACAAATTATATTATTTAAATTGCGTTAAAAACCTCTAAAACTCATACTACGCGTGTGCAATAACGTTTAATCTAGAACCTACAAAAAGTTTCAAGTGAAAAAATGCATTTACAGAAAAGATGGCATTATGATCAAAATACTATCAATGGATTTCACTTTGTCAGATACGTATATTTTAATTATCTTCAAATAAATTAACTTTATGATTATAGAACATGATTGTTTGTTTTAAAATAAATTATTGTTTCCCTGTTACAGGTGATTCGATGAACTTGTCATAAAAAGAAATTTATAAACAGCAGACTTTACTGAATCAGCCTTATTTATCACTGTAAGTAATATATATAAAAATCTGAAAAAATAAAAGATAACATTTAAGGGGTTATGCCTGAGTTGAACCTGTAAAAAAGACATTAATAAGTAATAGGCTGAAAAACATTATTTATTAATAGTTTAAAAAAAATCTTTCTCATACTTCAAATATAGGTATTAAACATATATTTAACTATTTTTAAAAAATTATATATCTATACTTACATTGTAAACAATTACATGTATGAATCATTAATTTTCAGCACTGTTTTCCCTTTGCCGCAGGTTGTCTCAGCATCCAGATGATGAATTGACACCAGATAGGATGTAAAATCTTCTGAATATGTTTCTTCACTGCTTGAGCGGAAGACTTTTCTACAAAAAATAAATTTTAAATATTTAGTAACTCATAAGATGATTATATCAGTAATTATAGTGAATATTACATATATTCACATACGCAACATTGACTTTTACCTTGTATTAGTCAATTCTGCTCCGTTCAAGCAGTGAAGAAACATATTAAGAAGATTTTCCATCCTGTCTGGTGTCAATTGATCATCTGGATGCTGAGATATCCTGCGGCAAAGGACCTAAAATCATAAAAATGGCAAAACTAAGAAAAATGCATTTAAAGTTTATCAAGATCCTTATGTATACTTATCGGGTAGTACTTACATGAACTGCTTAGCATATTTTTCTTATATTTTGGCATAAGATACCTACATATTAAGGCATATATAAAGACCCGAGTGCTGTATATGTAGATATACCAGTATCGAGAGCTGAAATTGAAATATAAATTTTTGATACGCATTTACAGTCAGTATGTTTCACATGAATATAATTGTTGGTATTGCTTACCCATGACTTTCCAGGATTATTAACAATCACAGTAGACTTAGAGCTGGTTGGAGACTATTTATCACACAGGCATCTTGTACACATGATAATTATAGCTCGTACACCTAAAAATCAAGAATATACTCACAAAGAACAAATTCTTTACAAATCATATGTTGTTTATAGTCCAAACACTTATCTAAATTTGAAGACTACTGTTACGTCTGAACATGTATATACAATTTCTTAATTCGCAATGGTTCCAAGGGAAATAAATAAAAGACTCTGGTATACGTTATGTGAAAAGTATATATATATATATTTATCCATTCATTTATTAAACATGAATTTACAGTAATTGCCCCTTGCTTTGCGATCGTTGTACGATCGCATTACCGGGTGAGGGGTCGGAAAATACGAGACCAGTATAGAAATGAAAGACTCAGATATTTTAGGAAGAGAAAAAGTACCTTGCTACTCTCGGTGTGTTGTATGTGTACGTGTATATCTATATCTATTTATATGTAGAAGTTGATGCTGGATGCTGCCGCTCCGTGATCTCCCGCTGTGAGGGTCTTCCTTCGTAGAGAGAGAGTATACGGCGCCGCCGCGTCTGGGCCTTTTTACAGGTATTCGGTCGGCCCGTTCTATGCTTCGTATCTATCTCTCTCTCTCTCTCTCTCTCTCTCTCTCTCTCTTTTCTTTCTCGAACGGAATGTCTTCTCCGTTCACTTAATTACGGAAGACTCGCGCACTACTGTTTTCGTTTTTTCGGCGCGTGTTCAAAATAATACAATCGTACAGATTTGCGCGTTTGTCGACTACTCGTGTTTGTGTATATAAGAATCGCGCACTTGCGGGCAATCGATCGTACTGATCAGTTTTCGGTCTGTGAACTTAGTGACCGCGCCGCCGCTTGTCTTCTCTATTTAAGCAGGTAGGTGATTTTTGGCGTTGAGCCCTCTCACTTTCCGCTGCCACGCCTAATTACGTGACCGTCGAAGGTTTTTCTCGGCGCTTCTCTATCGATGATGACACTTGTTTACGCTTTTCTTCAATCTTCCACTCTTGATTTCCTCAAGGCGTCGGCCTTCCGCATCTGCGTATTACCTGCCCGTGTAGCGTACTGCATTAAGGGCAATTCCTATTCTCGAGGTTTCTTCGAGTTTTTCGGCTAGTGCGCAATAGTCGTGAATTTTCCTCGTTGTTGCATATCTGTTCACGTATTTGTATTTCTTTCGTAATGAAATTTGTTTATTTCATTACACTTCCGCCCTTATAAAAAGACGAGAGTACATCTCGAGTCGATTACACGAAGTGTGCTTGTGTGTATATATGTGTGTATGCATAAGGTGTAATGATGTGTTCTCCTGATATTATGGACAAAGAGTAGTATCTCATAACTTCCCCGTTGCTCATTTACAATTGTTTATAAGGTACTTTTTTAAGTATAAACATTTATTTTTGTTAATAAGGTTTACAAATATCTATTCGCAAAATTTTTCTTCTAAAATTTCTTAATACATTCTTTTATTGTTTTGCGATGATATAAAAAATGTTTACAATTATATTTTTATAAGGAATTCAATCAATTTTCTTTTATTTTACAATAATATGTTTTACAAATTGGTTTTTCTTGTATGAACATGTGTGTGTTTCATATAAATATACATATATACGTATTTCTTCTTATTCTGCAATAAACAAAGTTTGTAAATAAATTCATGGTAAGTACATATATTTTCTTAATAATAGTGTTAGAAAAATGTAGTGTTCGTTAGTTCTAAGTAATTTTTCTCTCATTCACATCTCCAGCCTTTCACTCGACCAGAGCAACGGTTCCCTCTCGGCCCGAAAATTCGTCGCCCGTTCCATCGCGACGCATTGTAATGTCTCTTAAGTAAGTTTCGAATTTTCTATCGTTCTCTCGGTACTTGTACTTTTTTCCTTAGTCTAAGAAAAATCGTTGATTCTGTCAGTCGTCTTTCTGTGTGTCTTTCAGTTTTCTTTTTTATATACTTCCAATATGTTCGGATTTGTTTCAAGTTTTCTGTTGAATCTTGTGTCGTCGGAGTCGGTAAGTTTTTCTTTTTTTTTTCTATTCATTTTGTATTTGTATAATAATAATAATAATAATTTTTTTTGTATTTTTCCTTTCTAGGAGGTCATGGACGAATACGTCCACGAATATCCGCCACCCATGTGGGAGGGCTTGTCTGGCGTTATTTCGCGGTGGCAACCGTGCCACTTCCCTAGTCGCCGCGCAAGGATGTGTGGATACTGTGGGGGGCCGGTTCGGGAGCCGGCTCGTATTTATTTTGATTTTGACCGGCCCGGTGGACCGTATGTAAGTATTCTATCCTTTGTATGTATAAATACATATATAGATATGCGTGTTAATTATTAACTTGTGCATTGTATTTTCTTTTTCAGTATTCGTATCGAAGTGTTACCTCCCGTAGCCGTCTCGGGGTGGAAAACTGTTTCGTCGTGTGTCACGGGGATTTCCCGTTCTCCGACGATCCCTGTGGCATTTTCGGAATGCCTGGATCTACCGATCCGCCCATCATGCGGTGGGAGGATACCGAGGTGAGTGTTTTGGTCATATATTGCTATGTATATATATGTACATATAAAATAAAAAAATAACGAATTTCTATTTTTTTTTCTCTTTTGCAGGATTGGCGCTTGGTGCCTCAGCCGGGGGATTCCATCAGCCGTCTTTTAGAGAACGATCTCCGGCCTTGGTGGCCGTAATCATTTATGTATTTCCGCCCTTTTCTTTTTTATACACATATATATACGTTTATTTTATTTCAAAATATATACTCATATGTAAAAATTAAAAATTTGGTGTTACTTTTTTTTGTATAAGAGATTTCATTTAACATCATAACCCTATTCTTACTATTCCTTCCTTTGGAAGTTCCTTTTCCCATTTTTTTCTTATATATCTATATACTTTCCCTTCACCTTGATAATAAATAGCAAAATTTTGAAATATTAAGTTTTAATGAGACTGAGGTCTCATGTAAGATTGTACGTCCGGGTATAATGGAGGTGCTTGAGCGACCTCTATGCTTTCGTGATTAGCTTGCATATGTGAGGGTTCGGAAGTAGTTTTTCTCATTTCAATCATTGGTATCGCGGGAGGTAACAATGGTTCATTCGCTTTTTCTGCTTTTGTCTCCCCCTCCCTCTTCGCTTCTTCTCTGTTTCTCTTGTGTTGTGCACCGAGATGTAAGAGTAATTGTGTGACTGAATTCCATATAGCTCCAATCAAATGTATGGAAAAACCATATAAACTATAAATCGCGTATCCGTGAATAACGGTGTCGATTAAAAGTTTCACAATTCTACAGAGCATTATCATACCAATGATTCCCGCACTGGCGGTACCGAAAGTCAAGAAACTGGACCACATTCGGTCCCATGTACTTTTCACCAGCGCAGTCATGGTTTGTTCGTCTAGCATATTCAGAATCCCGATACGCTCTTGTCGACCTCCCTTTCCGGTCATTCCCTGGGCTATTTGATTCAATACGGTAGGCTTCTCTACTGGAAAAAGAAGCATGTCTCTCAAGCGGTTCAGATCCTTTTCCCCGTAAATTCCACCTATTGCGAGAGTATCCGGACTCATGTATTTCCAAGTGGGTTTTACCTGAGGCTTCAAAACCTCCGGTGGAGATGCTTCTACTGGCATGGGGAGCATCTTAAACCATTTTTCGCCGAATTGAAACATCGCAGGAATTCGCGTATCGCAACTAAGTTCAGTTCCGGTCCGAACCAAAATCCGCGTCTGCGAAGCTAAAAATAATTCTTCGCTTCCGCGACGAACCGGTAGTTGACCGTAGCATTTAGTGGTGTTTCGCAACTGTACTTCTACTCGAATACATCTTAACAAGTGTATGACTTCGCCCGCGACTACCCCTATGTAGCCATCCTCCTCCATTAGTCGGTACCCGAACTGCTCAGGAGAAAGGGTTGCGATCGATATTGCGTTCTTTAGCACCTTACGTTCAAGTTCACATTCTTGTTTTAATATTTTGTAATACATACTTTGGACTTGCCCGCTAATATATTTTTCGATATATAAAAATTTTGAGTTTACGTATGCAAACATGTCTAAATTGGCAGTACTTATGGGAGCTTTCTCAATTAATTGTTGTTTTCGAATATCTTCAATTACAAATAATTTCGGATGCTCGGTACCAAAGAATTTATATCCGCACTTATTTATCTCCCCCTTTCTCCATAATGCAAAAGTGCGATCTCCTGATTCTACCGAATACATGACTTTATAATTTTTTGTATCATTGATTTTATCCATATATCCCTCATATAAAACTGAATATGCTTTTATACCGCAAAAATCCTCCGGTACTTGATCCCAGAAGACTTGTGCTCCATCATGATCAATACATTGTAATTCTTTGAATGTACACCTTACCCCTGACTTAAGTATTATTTTATTTGATTCAAGATGTACTGAGGTCATGTAGTCTTGCAATACTATTTCTACATGTCCAGCTGCGTACGCGCTTTCCCATGATCCGTATCCATCGGTATATGATTCTCCTTGACAATATCCGTCCTTATCGTTCGTTCCGGCCAATACCACGGGTCGTATGGTTGTCCCGTTTCTGCTAATTTGATCTATTTTGGTTTTTCCTACCAGGAATGTTTTGGTTGTTTGAAGACTTCTGCATTCATCTGGTGTTAGGCTGAGAAAATATCCCAGCTCTCCTTGTAGCACACGTGATGCATGTCGATGCATCCCGCAATGCGTTACGATGCGATTTAATTTTATGGCACATTTATATACATGCGCCGATGTATAATCATTTAGCTGTAGTAATTGTCCATAATTTCTCTGTATATCTACCTCTGGTCTTTTTATCTCACAATCTCCAACATTGATCAGTGATATTGTGGTTAAATTGGAAAGATGATCTCCGCAGTCATACCCATATAATCCGTAGACTGTTTTTGCGTATTCCAACAGGATAAGGATTCCGTACCATTGAGACTTCATCTGTAATAAACCATGCCCATTGTTTCTTTTTCTTTTTTTTCTCCTTACCAACAATTGTGAATATAATTTATATATATATATATATATATATATATATGTGTGTGTGTAAATATAGATGGTAATAATGGGACGGCATCTTTAGCAATCAGAGGTAAGAGCGTTCAATTTTCCGTACTGTCCTTCAGTTTTTGTGTTTCTTTTTCGTAGGGCTTTCTGTGTAACGTATTTGTTGCTCCTGTGATGTGTTATTATTGTATTGGTAAGCGTTCCTATTATCAATAAAATTGTAACAATTACTAAGGCTCGCAGGACTATTTCGTTTATGCTGTGTATTCTTTCAGATCGGACAATCATTTGTACTTCTCTTATGAGATCCCATAGATTACTTTCTCTCGTTTCTTCGCTTCGTTGCATGAATGCATTTCGTGCCTCTCTTTTCTCAAGGATATCGGTTAGATTGTTCATTTGCATGTTTGCTCTTGGCCATATTACATTGCCATTCAAGGCTTTTGAATCTCCATTGATATCCAACCCATTGAATTTTATATTACAGGTAGGCTCTATTCTTATCATTCCCGCACCTTGAACGGTCTCATTGCCTTGTCTATTGTTAGTACATGTATATGTAATATTTTCGGGTTGGTGTAATATATATATTATTTGTTGTGTTGAATATATAAATTGTACATAATCTTCCATATAATTTTTATAAATAATGTTGCATTTATTAAAATTAACTTGTGCTGGATTCAAGAGTAAATCACTCTCACAATCTGCTTGTTCCTTGAAATAGAACCATTGGTTTCCACACGTAATCTCTTCCTTGGTAATGGTGCATTTATCTAATTCGTCCCAGTTTACGTGTTTGACGTAATTCTCCCTTACGATCATGTATGGTGTCGTTGATTGTATGTAGAGACTGGATTCTAGCCCCTTCTGCGGTATGTTAACAGCATATTTTCTGTATAGGGTGGCCTTTCCTTTCGGCGCACATGTAAATTGTAGACTTACTTCTAGCATTTGGTTTACCGATTTGTAGGTTGCTTCTATATTATTATTGATTTCAGTCGGATTATTCATGTTAATCTTGGGAATATTACAGGGCTTATAGTTTCGGCTCAACACGTAACTGATTTGTTGATACTGTCGGTTGCTTATGAAATTAGAAGCTAATTTTCCCTTTTTTAACTGTTGTATACCTTCTTCAAGCTCAGTTAACGTCGTTAGATGATTGTTCAGTTGCTCCGTTACTCGTGTCACTGATGCTCGTATGACTCCTGCAATTTTTTCCTGCAACACCAATGATAGGGGCCTTTTTTCGGGTGTGGAGATCTTTTCAATATCATTCATTATCTCTTTTTTTATATCAATCAATGTCCTTAATAATTTGATTGATTCGTGTTCCATAATCATATTAGGGTATTTATTTTCACTGCTGATTGATGACCTTCCTTCTCTTACAAAATTTTGTATCTTCGATAGTTTCTCTTGAATTTTGTTAATTTGTCCATGAATGGGCCACAGCTTCCCGGCGTCCCCCTTGAATTTTCCCGGGGCGTCGGCTATCGCTATAGCTTGCATTGATGATAATTTACTTCTGATATTGTGTATATCCGTTTGGTTAATTGGTAAGGTAACTTTGATCAGTACTTCCCTGTATCCTTCTGTGAAGATTATGTTTTGTTTCTTCTCGAAAATTATACCCGCGTGTTCGGTATAATCTTCTGGATCGTTCAGTTGATATGTTCCAGCTTGATATATGATACTCCAAATGAGCAGATATATTGTTTGTAACTTCATCTTGTTGTTTTTTTTTTTTGCTTTCTTTTTCTTTCTTTTTCTGAAAAAGAGAACGAAATGATTGTCGATCGTACTTCTATGGTTAGTTTTATTTTCCTTAAATAGTTATTGCGATGGTTCAAATGTCGCTTTCGTCATCTGTACTCTCGTATTCGTTTTTGTAATATGTAAGTTCATTGAAAACAGTTCGGTAATCGTAATCGTAAAAAGAAGGATCTCTATTTAACTGTCCCCGAGTGTATTCGCAATCATAACACTCTGTTCTAAGAATAGGCTTCTTTTGGT